>WOVY01006780.1:0-60566 GCA_013436015.1 Rhipicephalus annulatus | reverse complement strand
GTTTTGCATATATCTGTAAGCGTGTGACAAAGGTGTCTCATCAGCGCGCCTTGTGTGTGGGCGTGTGTCCGTAGTGTCGCTATATCCGCGTGACATGTATGCGCAACAGCTACCCGCAAGTTGACCGGTGGCATATTTCCTGTCCAAGTTAGCATTGTTTGCCTGACTATGAAGGGATGACACTCTTTTCACGCAGCGTTTCATTCTTCTTCGCTACGCACTCTCTCCCATGTTCTGGGTTGAAGTGTACTCCGCCGGAATACTCTAACAAATCCTCATGTTGCACTATCAGCATATCTACCGAGTTTCTCTCCACGCGAACGCCGCACACGATAGCGTTGCATCAACGCTACGATTCGATCAAAGGGGCGTCTCTCAAGATTAACTGCAATCCTGCATCTTTCTGCCTATGTCTTCCTTCCCCCAGCTTTACGCGTTTGGAACAGTTCTCACTGTGAAACAGTCGTGTTGCAGACCTAGGTTCGCCCGATGCACAGCCCTCGCATGTGCTCAAACAGAACGCACGTCGAAACGACGAGCACTCCTCGTCCGTTTTTTTTCCCCTTTCAACGAGGCCAAGACCCCATAAGACCGCCTCCATGAGAAGGCCCTTACTATTCCTCCGCTCACGACAAGAACAAGGGGCGACGGCGTTCTTTTCATGCTGAGGCGGCTCGCCGGCTGGTTGGCCTAGACAGGGTGGTGTGATATATAAATATATATTTTTTTCTTCATCGGATGCAGAGCAAGACGTTAAATACGGCCGGCGGAAACACCCCCGCCGACGTGGGGTCGGCAGCATCGTAGGCGGTTGCAGTGGCTCCTATTTTACGCTACCCGACGTGTTTGCAGGACGCTTCCAGACAGGCGCGAAATGGTGTATTGAACCGCCAGTGCGGGTCGCTTTCTCTCATAGCTACCGCCTTGTTCCAAGCGTGCGTTTGTGTCAGTGTGCTTCGAGTATACGAGGACGTACGTGCAGTCGCCAGAAGCCTTGCTTCGGTTGCTGCCACCACAGGGCGAAAGCTAGCGGAAGGCACAAGGCGAGAAGGGTACGGGTGGAGTTCATCCGTACCTTTCTCTCCTCGTGCCTTCTGCTAAGCCTTTCCTATCACGCCCTGCCTCACCCTTTCTTAGTCCCTGGCACCCAGTTGCTGGGAACCATAGCGCTGTCACGCGAAGTTTGGTGCACTGCACTGGAAGTCGCCCGGTGGGCTGAGATCCCTTCTTCACCGATTCCAACTGTGTTGATAGAGCTGACTAGTTTTTCTACAGAAATTTTCTTAAATGTTAGCTTCTGGTGGAAACACTTAAACTTCCATTGCTTGTTTCACATCCTCGCAGTTATTTTTCATGTCTCGTGGATGTTTCTTTGTCTCTAAAGAGTATGGTGTGGAATGGTGGCAAGCGAACGGTAGTTAACAACTGTAATGTTTCCTTTGTCCACGTCTTCGCGAAATCGGCTATCTTTTCGGACTCACCGTGCATATATTCTCACCACTCTGTATACCACGAGTGATCGAAAATTTCGGGGTTGTCCCTCTACGACGTCTGTTATGATCACATTCTGGTTTTGGGGCAGTAAGCTTACTCCAACAATTATTATATTTATATCGCCATCCTCCATCGAGTTTGGTGTGTCGTTTCCGAGATTAACACATTCATTAAGGACTAAAGTGATATGGGGCATGTTTGATGCCTTTTTTTTTTCTTCATTCGTTCCACCTGATCACACGACACGATAGTGAGTGAATATTTCGTCGCTGAGTGCTTTTATAACAACGGCAAAATGTAGCATTTGCCCGCTGTCCCGTTCCATTATTACGCTGTTGGACTGCATGCTCTAGCTTTTTTATCAAACAGTTCCGCTGATTGCAATCGTAGAGGAGTATTCTTAGCAATAAACACTTTCATTCACTATTTGGCGAGCTCGGCTAGCTCTAGTTGTACAAATGACGAGTCGTCATTTCTATCAGTGGGCGCTTGTCGCGACTCGCGATAGCGTTGAAACGCTAGAAAACACGGAAACTCCGAAAAAACATAAAACGAGAAGCATATTAACTCAGGTAATTTAGGGGGCTATATTATACACGGCCTGGCACTGTTACACGTTGCACGGAACTAAAAAGGCTCACCAGACAAGCCATGAGGTTGGTGCACGAGAACGCCGCAAGCTTCTCGAGTACTTAAAGTTACCTGCCGTCTGGTGGAGCTGCGTGCACGACCGGGTGCGGTGCACTTTCCCTGCCTGTCTACGCTCGTAAATATTCAGGCCTACGACGAAGGCCCCGCCTTGCAGCTTGGTTGACTAGCTGGCCGTTTTCTGCGTCTCAGCACGCTTTTCATTTATTTGTCTATTTAATTCCCCCCCCCCCCCTCGCAGAGCAGTCGCTCTTCTACGTGCATGCTCCTGTTTGGAACAATCGCGCAGATCGTATAACGCCGCTTGCGACGATAAAGAAACGCAAAAAGGGAACAGTCTTTGTCTTTCCTGTCTGCTGCGTGTCAGATAGCAGAGTGCGCGTAAAACATTCACCCGGGCCAAAAGAGCGCCGAATGCATGTGCGCGTTTTCTTCACCGACTTTTGTTCGTTTCCATCTTCTTTACCGCGCTGGTTCTGTCAGATCTGAATGTCCTGACCTCGACTGACGGAGTGGGTTGATTTAGCGCGCTATCGGAGAGGGCTGAGTGCGGTCGAGTTGTCGCTCGGCGAGACGCTGTACAGATGTTAACGAGAAGCGAGAGAGGCGACGCGATGCGCGCTGATGGAAAAGGCATGTTTTACCGTCGACTAAACACGATCTGCACGTTGCCTCTGCGTTCTTATGTCAGCTGCGCTTACGTATACACGTTGCGTATGCTTGTTTAAGTGTTTCTTTCGCTGCACGTGCACGGTTTGTTGATGGCCGTAACCTGGCGAGGACGGATAGGTGCTGTAAGATTTACGCCGGAATATGAATGTAGTGAGGTACATAGGCGGGCTTTGAAATGCGTGCTGTAAAAATGATGTTCCGTGCACACGGCATGCATGTTGCTTTTGCAAGTGAAGTCACTTGACGTAGAAAAGTGAAGCCACACTTCAAGCAGGAGATGCTGAAAACGAAGTTATGTGAATACGGATTCGTTTCGTCAGCACTTCGCTGCATCAGGCCATGATCAGCATAGGCCGCCGTCCATGTTTATTGCTGTAGCTGCAATTCGCCGAACTCGCTCCGTTGAGAATGGTCGTTGAGGAATGGGGTGACACCAGCCCCGCTGCGGTGGTCTAGTGGCTAAGGCACTCGGCTGCTGACCCGCAGGTCGTGGGATCGAATCCTGGCTGTGGCGGCTGCATTTTCGATGGAGGCAAAAATGCTGTAGTTCTGTGTGCTTGCATATGGGGGCACGTTTAAAGAACCCCATGGGGTCGAAATTTACGAGCCCTCCATTACGGCGCCTCTAATAATTATTTGGTGGTTTTGGGACGTTAACCCTCACATATTATCGAATCAGGTGGCACAAAATCATGCCAATGTTTTTCCAGGCGCAGTGGCGTTGAAACATATGTGTGTGAGCGTGTGGGGCACACGCTTAGGTGCATGCACACGTGAAAACATGTCCAGTCACGGACATCGCCGATCATCTCCAAAGGACGGACACATTGACATTTTATTTATTTTTGTCTTGCACGCCACCAATGTTTGCATTTATGAGTATACGTCAGTCGAACAATTGTCAACTTGAAGTTCGTGGCTTCAACTTTTGAGCTGACGCCTATTCTCGTTTGTTTTTTTTCTCCGATTCGACCTGTCACGAGTGCGTAAAAAATCGAAAGGAGCAAGACAAAACGATAAGAGATTGTTGGGTTTACGCACTACTATGTCGAGTGCCGTAACAGCTGACAAGCGCAGTATAGCTAAACCCGATGGTAAAACTTTTCTGACTTCCATGGCCGGACACGAATGCGTTGAATAGCTGCCACAGATCAGCACGTATATAATGGCGGCTCGCAGCTTTCAAAACGGCCGATCGAACTCCACCGCAATGCACTAAGCGTTTCAGCTCTTCGCGCCGAGCAAGGCCTCTATTGCGACGGCTCGCCGATGAGAATCGAAAGGAGAGAAATAAATACGGAAAACAAAAACTGTCGGAGCAATCGCGAGCACTGTCGTTGCGTTATTTTCGATAGAATTTCGATGGAAGGGACGGCATTAATTGAGATTCACACGTGCGACCTCTTCCATCCCAGGTTTGTGGTTCACTCGTGCTTTAGTATTTGCTCCGTTTACTTTGTCCGTTCGTTGGTTCGTTTTTTGTCCTCGGCGCAATAGCTGTCTGGCTGCGTTGCGCTCCGACCACCCGCCGAACTTGTCTTTTCATTTTTTTGTTTGTTTTCCTCGCGACTTTGCATTGGCAGTCGGATCCCGCTCTCGGAACGCGCAAATTAAATTCCAGCCCTGGGCGAAATAGAGGGCGGGGTCGGACAGAGCAGGGGTGTTGTCGGCGAATGCGGTGCAAAGAGGGAGGAGAGAGAGAGCTCTGAAATGGATTGCTTAGCAGAACGCAGAGAGCATGGTATAGCATGTGGCCCACGCTCGGCACGAAATCGTTTCCGGCATTCTTCGCGAGTTCGCGCGCTACGGATGCCTTCGACAGGTCTCCCCTTTCTCGCGCCCCTAGTTCTTCCCACGCTTCTGGCGCGCAAACGTTGGCATGCCAAACGCGCGCGCTTCGCGTTAGGGTTAGCAGGAGCGCGCTCCGCATTGATACGCTCGGGTTCCTCTTCAATACGAGAAGCGGTCGTCGTAGCTCGAGGCAAATGAAGCCGGCTGAAAGAAACACGCGAAACGGAAAGGAACGGAACTTGCGCGTGAGTGAGAATATAAAGTCCTCGTCCCATTCCTGTTGTTCCTGGTAGAAGCGCGCACGCAGTCTCCCTGCATTCGCGATCGCTTATATACAAGCTGCTGCTGACAGGCTTGATACTTTTTCGTTAGGTCATTTATTTGATTTAAAGCGAATGCCTTAGACGCCTCATCAAATCGGAAAATTGGCCGTCACCGGCGTAAGCACTGGTAATGCAGAAAAAATCATCATCACGTGACGACGTCACCCAAGGCGTCAGGGATGGTCAAACTTTGTGACGCTGTTTGGTCGTTTTTGGAAAGTCGTCGTAGCGTGACGTCACGTGATGACGTATCACATGATGTCGCTTCACGTATCAAATTATGAGGTGTCACGTGATGTCGATCACGCAGGCCGTGCAAAGCTAGAGGAGCTGAAGGCTTGCAATGCCTCCTATAACTGTTGCTTGGGCGAGTTGGTTCGTGATTATTTAGACTGATTTATCGGCGCAAAAAGACGGGACGTTTAGAAAGACACACATGGAGCTGAAAATGCTTTAGGCCTGTGTGCTTATACATTTAGGTTCACGTTAAGCAAACCCAAGTGGTCGAAAATTTCTGGAGCCCTCCACTACGGCGTCTCTCATAATCATATGGTGGTTTTGGGACGTTATACTCTAACATTTACGTAGTTACATGTTACATGCGCTGTTCTCGACGTTCCGAAGTTCGGGTGTTTACACGACCTCTGCATGAACATTAAAGAATAACACGTGTCGCATCTGCACGCGCCGAACGACGACCCTGTCTCTTTGAAAAGAGTGTCTGCCACGGATTGAGCGCACCGCTGAAAGGCCAGGTGCCTGGAGAGGCGAGTTTCGGATGCCCGTAGAATACGCGTCGGAGCGTGTAGAAGAACAAAAAAAATAATTGTATATCTTCGCTGGACCGAGCTCGAGTGATTGGACTGGACGGAGAAGCTGCTGTCGTGGCTTCGTGCCGCTCTCTCCTCTTCGCGCACCGCCATACCTCCTCTCTGGGTTGCCTCATTGTGCGAATTGAATCAGCGGTGCGAGGAGCCGGGCCGCAACCTTTGAGACCGGGCAGCCGACCGACCGAGTGTTTTGTAATTAAAAGCGCTCCGGGCCTGCATTAGTTTGCGCACGTGCTGTTGCTATGGCAGACCCCGGTCGCCAAGGCGTATCGCGCTCCCGACGTCTTAGGGCTATAGTGAAATCTCGCGTCCCGACTCTCGAGCACTGAAGGCCAACGACTGCCATTTGCGTAGGTCCGAGTCGAACGAATGCGTGCTTGGACGGAACGTGCGGCACACTTAAATGGGGCGGAGTTGGCGTTCGGCCTTGCGTAAGTTGGGAATCGACAAACCGACCTGCATGATTCGAGCCTTCCGGACGAGCACATAGAAGGCGCGCGCACGCTATTAGTAGCAGTAGCTGCAGTAGAGAGAGAGAGAGATAAAAATGCAAGGAAAGGCAGGGAGGTTAATCAGACGTACATCCGGTTTGCTACCCTGCACTGGGGAAGGGATAAAGGGGAGAAAAGAGGTTGCAGAGAGATCAGAAGGTACACACAATCACGAGCACATTCGGGGAGCACACACAGTCTACAGGCGGTCGCTCAGGTTTGTTGACTTTAGGTAAATTAGCAGTGCTTTAGTTGCTTTCTGCGCAACTGAGGCAAATGCCCAAGGTCCTAGTATCTTCTGCACACAAAATGGTCCGGGTTCAAGTTGATTCAAAATCATCCGGAGCTGGCATCGCTGTGTGTCGTAGCAAGCGCAGCTGCACAGGACGTGTTCGATGGTCTCTTCAGCTCCGCAGTAGTCGCATGTAGGAGTGTCTGCCATACCAATGCGAAAGGAGTACACCTTTGTAAATGCAACACCCAACCAAAGGTGGCATAACAGTGTCGCATCGGAGCGGGAAAGTTGTGATGGTAGCTTTAGCTTGAGCGAAGGATCCAGTTCATAAAATTGACACCTTTGGAAGCTGGTAGACGACCGGAACGTGCGTGTAAGATCTCGAGCCAGCAGGTAAAGTTGTCTTGCTGCATCATTCCTTGATAGAGGAATCGGGACTACATGGGTTTCTTCATGGGCTGAGCGGGCTGCAGTAGAAGTGTTTGCTGCTAGTACTATACTGCTAGAAGTAATTTGTTCACACTATTTCTACAACTATACTTCTATCACTTCGCTCAGATTAAACAGCTAATATGGCTGGTCATGGAACTACACACTTTGTGCTTGATCCACAATATTCATCCACCTTGTTCGTCAGCCATATATTCCGCTTACGTTTCTTCGAGCAGAAGCAAGTGACATTAGCAGGAATCGACATATAGTCCTACTAAGCAGCGGCAGTTCACTTCGGTGAAAAGTGTATGTAGTGACACGTCGGAATTCCCTAAAGAGTGCTGTTTCGTACTTTTTTTTTTGCTATCCCATTTTTTCATCTACATGGCGTAATAACATCCCCGGACATGCAGGACACGTCCTGTTTTAGTACGCCACGCATTGCTGTTCTTTCTTCTTTTTCTGTCAACGCGAATGTTTTTCGCACACGTGGCCAAGCTCTCTGCGTCGTTCCCTCTTGCACAGTCCTGATTGCGACCAGGTCGGCTTTCTTAAACCAATTCCACTGTGCTAGGCTTCTCTTTATTTGTTTCTCTCTCCCAACCCCTTTCCCTTCTATCGCAAACGAACGCGCTATTGCCGACTGCGAAGACGAGTCTGTAGGGCAGCTTCGTATAGTGGAAACTGTATCGAGACTGCAGGACGTGCACACCCTTTGCTCCACCAATACACGTAAAGGCGCGTCGCACTCGCTGGCCGCCGCGGCTGATGACTCGCTTCTTCATTCCCTTTTGGCGTCGCAACATCGTTCTTGCCTGGCGGTTCCCGTTTGTTACGCGACGACTGTTACCGCGCGTAGGGTGCCTCGAGGTTTGGAGCTGCTGCGGGTATAGGTAGGGTGTACGATGGAAGGGGGGCACACTAAAGAGAAGTTGTGGGGAAGGGTTGACTTCCGTAGCGTCGCCGGAAACGAGCTGGGACGTCGGCCGCGCCGCTTGGCGAAGGCGTTGTAGCGAAAATGAGGTTTGCGTCTCCTCCGGGGAAGGCAATCAGCGCCCGTCTGATTGGAACCGTCGGCCCTCGCCGCCATCCTCCCGGGCTTCGTTCGGGTCCCGCACTACGGTGTTGGTGTGAGCTGCCGCGCGGTGTTTTGCCGCCCCACTCGTGTGACGAAGTCAGGCGCCGAGGGGCCTTGCTGGTTTTCCCCAGGGCGCGCCCGCGAAGACGACTGCGGGTTTCGTGGGTGTGAGCCCTCGAATGGAAAGTCCTCTGCCGAGTGACGCTTCTTGCGTGCAGTCTGGCCCCGGTGTCTAATCAAGCGTGCAGTCTGTGCCCACCGAAATTGTGTGCAGAGACTGGCAGCTGAGAAACAGCTCTACATCAGTATCAACATCGATCCCGCAGTTGCGGTGGATACAGATAACAGAGGGATGCTTCGAATAAATGAGTAGGTGGTCGCTGCAGCTTCCGTCAGAACCAAATGCACTGTTTTAGGTCTTCTTCCTCTTTCCCACCGTCTCTCATTTATACCCCCTTTTCTCGCAACAACAACAACAACAACAACAACAACAACAACAACAACAATAAAGAAAGGCGGAGAAAAGTAACAGAGGTTCAAGGTGAACAGTGTGAAGAACGAAGACAGAGAAAAAGGAAGACACAGGATGAGCGGTGCGTCATGGACGAACAATGAATCGTTACCAACTTGTCCAATTTTCGATACTACTCAGTAACAGAGAATTTGCGATTTTACCTGAGGACAGCAACTAATAGTTCCGTAGTACGCGATTGGCAGTCTTAGACAATATCAACTTCGTATTTCGTTAAAGAGTATATAAAAAAAAGGTGACGATGTTGCCAACAACAGCAGGAACGACAAGAGGAGAGAAAATCTTTCAGTGTTACGAGAGAAGTTACGAATTTAGGAAGACAAGTGACAAAAACGGTAAGTGAAATGATGACAAGTAAAGAAATCGGAAATTTCGCGCTGGTGTCTGAGGAGAGAGACAGTAAGCTGCTGCAATTTAGGTGCTTCGGGGTGCAGCAGCTTATGTGCCGAGCGGAGATAGGGTGCCTCGAGGGCTCATCAAAGAACCGTAAGTTGAGAAGCGCCGCATCCGGAGGAGGAGTGGGAAGGATGGGCGCCCTGACGGCAGTCCGCGCTGGGATTACGCTATTCCCGGCAAGCTGAGAAGGCGGCTAACCCGGCGCTAATTAGCGATCTACCGAGTCAAGTCGACCGGGCAAAGGACACCGCTGATCCAAGACGGGGACAGATGGGTCGAGACCTGTTTCTCTTTTAGTTTTTTTCTCTCATTTGTCGTTGCCTGTCGCTGCCTAGTTAGATGGATCTCGTCGGCTACGTACGATGTCAGGTTCTGTGATCTAAAGCTCGCTGAACAGCAACAGACGCGCAGTGACACCCCACAGGAGTGCTTCCAAGGAAACCGAGCCGGCGGGGCGTCAAGCGATCGGCCCGGAGAAGCGAGATCGTAAGCTTAGGCTTCTCGGGCATTTCGTTCGCAATTAGTGAACTGAGACATTTTCTTTCTCATCTCTCGCACTCTCACAGGCAATATTAGTTGTCTTTAGGCTTAGAACACAACCCATTAATCTCCGCGTGTTATTACTGATGCAGTACGTAACTTTTCTTGTTTTTTAGACGTGTTGAATTACTGTTTCATTGCGTGTAAATAACGATAGGCGGTAGATAACATTTTGGGGGCAGCCATGTATTGAGACCTGCAGTGGCACCCGCAGTGAAAGAGTGTCGCATTGGGCACGTGCACGATGGCATGGCTGTAACGCGCCATTTCTGGCTAAGTTATGTACATAAATGGTAGGGACAGTTCTTGTATATATGTTATGTTACATGCAGCACATTCTAGCTTCAACAGCAGCGCTAATAGCGAGGAGTAGTGATCCGCTATTCGGGTTGGTACATGCACGTAAGAAAAAAGAAACTATTAGATAATGTGCGAAGCAGCTTGCAGGTCATCAAGGTCATTGACAAGTAAACACGCTGTTTCCAAACGAAGTTTTCTTTCGCGACCTTCACCTTATACCCATGTCCCACGGCCACCACCGAACTCCATTTATCTCGTTCGTCGTTTCGTCGAGGGAAACGTGGTTTGTGTTACATGGTCTACATTTTGCCGAGGGAGTCAAACGATGCTTTTGGGTAATTGGAGTCCTGGAACGACCATTTGGGCTCGATGGAGTACTCTCGTTGCCACATAAATACTACGAAGAAAACCATGCTAGTGAAATTGTCCTAATAAGCTCAGCTATAAATTTTGACATTATACTTCTGTTAGTGCTAGCATTACACACCATGTAGTGCAAGTTTTAATTGTATATTTAAGGACATGAGTACCTGCACCCTCTACACCAACACTTTGGCTTGTCACCATCGTCAAAGGCTTAGCGCATATTGTCCGCAGAAGAAAGAAGATCCCAACGCAGCAACCAATAAGTTCGGGATTATTTGAGGCTTGATCGCGCATACTTTGGTGGCTGAGGCTTCCAGCTCCACTTCGGCGTTAGTTAGTGCGGCCATGGCGAGAGCGACATTTTTTTTTTCCTCGTCCTCAGCTTCGTCCCTGATCCTACAAGCCTAGAAGCATGAACACACAATTTCACAGCACTAAACTAGAGTAAAAAACTCGACACAACAAACTGCGACGCAAGCTTGCTACGCTAACCCACGTTTTTACGGTACGTTCAGTCATCAAAACAACGGCACAGTGTGGCCATTATTGCTTTCAACTTCACCATGCTTGGAGAACACAAATCTTGCAATAACACATCGCCTACACTTCCCACTTTAATTTTGCTAGAGTACATGTCACACACAAAAACAAAACACGTATAAGTTGCTTTAAAGGTGACTACATCCGTGGAAAATGGGACGTGAAACAGCCCCGCAGCGCTGTTTCAGCCCCGTGCGGCTGCCATCGAAAGTTTGCGGTGAGTAGTGTAGCACGGCCACAACTACATTCTCGTAAAGCTTGATTAAGGAGTTGCATGCTCAACGGAGGAAAATGGAGTTCGGTGGTGGCCGTGTGACAGAGGTATTACGTGGACTTCGTGAGATATTTCCTGAAAAGCACAGCGGCAAGTTCCCGTGGGTGACTCCAACATACGAACACACAACCTACCAGAGCACACAACGTCCGGCAGACGCTGTCTCGCTAGCGGCCAGTAAAGGACAGACTCGTATGTTGGCCGTGGGAGGCGCGAGTGTCTAGACTAGACTTGGAAAGCCTATTGGTGGCCCCTGACCTGGCCGGCTAGCCGGTGAGCCCGCTGGTCATTGGGGTCCTGAACAAGGGGCTCCTCCCGCAGTACCCAAAAATTCTTGTTTATTTCATCAAGATGTCACTCGCTCACTCTCACTCTCTCTATCCGTAAAAGTGCTAAGTGTGTATATCACACGGAAAGAGACTCCCATGGCGGAGTATTTGTCGGCGCTCTCAAACGTGCCTTAAGTCATAGAAAGAAACGAACGTATGCGCGACTATTGCTTCGAAGGTGCGGTTATTGCGCGTCACTTTCTCCGCTTCGAAGCGTGCGTCTTCGCAAAGGTCGTATACCAGCCGGAAATGAAGGCGCAGCTACATGCTGGCAGAGTCGTCTTCGGAATCCGAGCTCGGGCTGAGACCCACGCTATATACTGTGTATGCAAGTCCCCACCCGGCCTTTCTTTTCTGTCAGAATTGTGCAATGCCGGAGGCCTGGGGTTGCTGTTGTTGGGGTGACAAGACAAAAAAAGGAAAGAAAGAGGGCAGTGGGGAATGGAAGGGCGACAATTCTCGCGACACGGCTTTCCTGTTGTCGTTGAGTCCGCCGGAACTCTTGGGAAGAGCAAATTTCCGGCCTAGGGTGAGGGAATATGAGGGTGGACGATGGGAAGGGGAAGAGGGGGTGGCTTTTCCGAACTCATCGGAGGCACCCGTCGTTATTGCGAGTTCGGTATTTCACGGCGGAACTCTATATCGCCGCCCAGGTTCGCATTTATCTTTTCGTTTTCTCTCACTTTCCCCCTTGAATGATGTGGCTGTGGGGGCTCGCATTCCTTGCGCGTTCTCGCAGTTGCCGGAGTTCGGCGAAGCTTAATTTCCGTTCTGGCCGCGTTTTCGAGATTCACGGCCGCCGCCGGCAAGCGAGGCACATCGAGGTGCCGTGCGAGAGACTGCCGCACCATTTGTGATCTGCTTATCTCGGTGCGTAGTGGTTCGTGTATGCAGTTTTGTGTTCGCTGCCACAGCTAACAACACTCAGCGCGAATGCCGGAGTGTGACGTTGAGGTTGCAGGTTGTTGGAAAGTAGCTGGCGTCGGAGTTGGGAGGTCAGCAGCCTTGCGTCACGCTTTCAAGTGTAAAGGGGTCACGTTGCGTCACTACTCCATTGAGTAATGACAGTAAGAATATTAGGACAGACCGAGTGCAAGTTTGAGTTTGCAAGTTTACTGAATCTTCTACGATTATGGTCATTATAGCTGTGTTTATCGCATACTAGCTTGAAGCGTGTTTATTTTTTGTTTTGCGCTGGTGTTTGTATTGTCTGCTGCACCACTTCGCTTTATTATTACCGTTGTTATCATGTAGTTTGTCTATCACCATTTAACGGATTTACGGAAGTTTTAATTTACGTTTTTGAAGAAAGAGGACAATGACATGAAAGTGAGGTGAATTGTCATTGTAAGGAACATTTTCGAACGTTTTCTCTCTATTAAAGTGACCCGGTAATCTTGGCGGGCACATGACGTACCATTAATTTACTAAAACAAAAAAGCTTCGCCTGCGAAAGAAGCGTGTCGTACTCGCGTGTTGAGTACGACCATTTCACACATAATTATAAGCAACCGAAGCTGCAGAACTACAGCGCGAGATCACAGCAGTTCGTAAAGCCACCGAACAAGGTTCGATAGAATCGTATTCAGAGATTATAGGGGATAATCCGTGCGCTCGCGTATCTCTTCTAGTCTTCGGCCGTAATAGATTACAGAAGTGTCGTTAGCCGAGTTAATAATATTTGACTAAGGTTTAGCGTTCTAACACCTCGGTGAACTCGAGAAACGCCGCAGAAAAAGTCGAGAAATTTCGACCGTCTGAGATTATTTAATCCAAGTGCACGAGCTTGGAGCATTTTCGCCTCTATCTGAAATGCAGCCGCTATGGCCGGGATTCGATGTCACGGCCTGCGGGTCAGCTGTCCAGTACCATGACCACAAGACCGCCGTGTTGGGTCGATAGACTGTGGTAGTTGCGACTGCATTAGGAATAACAGCGCGAAAAAAGGGCGCTTACCCTTGTCACGCCTTTCAGCGTGCCTCATCTTGTTTTTTGCTGGGCTGTTTTATGCTGCCACAAAAGCGCTGCTGACATTTTTTTGAGCCACGAGCCTGAACGAATCATTGTAAATGGTGTAGTTCACATGTGTGGCTGTATGTGTCACATGTTTACCACTGTGTGTATCACAGTCATCGCCCAGTGCCTTTAGTAGCGTGTCAAGCTAAAAGCCAAACATCTCAAGCTCTCCACTAAAATAATTTTCTCTCTCTCTCTCTCTCATAGCCCTAGCTAGGAACGCTGGCAAGAGTGCATCGATTGCAAAGTCATGTGTGGGAGTGAAATTTATAGAGAGAAAAAAAAGAGAGGCAGAGAGAGAGAGAGAGAGTGAAAGCAATAGCTTCGAGATGAGCTGGCGCAAGAAAACGGTGTCCGCGTTTCGTAATGTTCCCTTCTAGCTTACGTTTTCGTGCCAGGTTTTCAATATCCGCCGTATTTTCTACATCTGCTTTCGGCAAGCTTTGTTACCCATGCTTACCGTGTGCGCATAGCCGGCGGCGGGTGCCGGCTCGGTGACGAAGTCCCTAAGCGACGCCACACACCACACGGAGCGGCGCATCTCCCGCCTTGCCGTCTTCGCACCACCGAGGAGCATCTGTCCGCGCTTGCCGGCGGCATGTCATTTATTTCGCGCTTCCAGATTCCCCTCGCGACAGGCGGCGTCCGTGGTCAGATGCCGCGAAACAAAAGCGCGCGCTCTCGGAGGCAGCAGGCGTTGCAATGGAGCGTGTCGTGTTTCCTTTACTCCTTCCTCCCTGTCGTCTCCGCATACACGATTTCGCGCTGAAATAAATCACGGGGGAAAGAAAAAAAATGGCTGTCGCGATGGGGATTTTCGCGTGTCGTCTTTCAAACGCGCGTGCTACCTTTTGTGCTCTGTTCTTCCGTTGCAGTTATTTTTTTTCTCTATGATTCCCCTAGCGACGAGATAGGGTTGACAAATGAATGGTGCGGATATACTCCCCCCCTCCGGCTCTGTGCCAGACGAGTCACCTTTCTGGCTTTTCTGTTTTCGAATCAGTGTGCTCGCTTCTGAAGGGAACATGACCAAGAAGAGCTAGCTCAATCAATCAATCAATCAATCAATCAATCAATCAATCAAATTTTCTTTTCGCTTCAGGCAATACAGCGCATTGTCACTTCGAAAATAAGGGACCAGAGAAAAAAGCTGCGCTTGCGCAGCTTGACTAAGCTCTGGTCACCCGTGCAGCAGTAGTGACAGGGCAAAACATCTAACAAGTCTATATAGCCACAGTATATACAATGCGATTACCAAAAGTAGTTATGTAGACTACGGTGTTCTAATGAAAAAAAAAAAGCTTACGCCACGTGCGAGTTTCGTGCGAGGTCTGTAGGAAGGGAATGTCGCTGATTGACGCACGATCAGTGCTTATTTGTTAGCGAGAGTGTGCTCTATTGCTATAAAGATTCTGCCAAATAGTTTTTGGTATTTTCTTCTCATGAGGCTCATGTGATGCATTCAACAATGACTACTACCCTGAAATGGTGCTGGCCACCGCCGCGTGCGCTCTTGTGGCGTTCGAAAATCGTCGTGTATCACTTCTTTCATTTGTTCAGCCGTTTACATCTAACGGCGAATGCATTTAGTTAGTGAGGTAATTCATGCCGAGTGCATCGTTTCGTCTTCCGTCGCTTTCGATCGTTTTTAGATTTAGGTACATTATCTATGCTTTGTTTTAATTTATGAGAACGTAGAAAGGTCGGCTACAATAAAGCTTGCTGCGTCAGCGTAATGTTGATAACAAAATAAGAGACAGAAACAAGAATCAGTAAAGAATAAACGAAGAAAGAATGTGTTAGCCAGGCGCACCGTCTACATACACGATCTCTGGCGTACATAATGTAGCTCTAAGGGCATTGATTGATTGATTGATATGTGGGGTTTGTCCCGAAACCACTATATGATTATAAGAGACGCCGTAGTGGAGGGCTCCGGAAATTTCGACCACCTGGGCTTCTTTAACGTGCTCCCAAATCTGAGCACACGGGCCTACAACATTTCCGCCTCCATCGGAAATGCAGCCGCCGCAGCCGGGATTCGAACCAGCGCCCTGCGGGTTAGCAGCCGAGTACCTTAGCCACTAGACCACCGCGGCGGGGCAGCTCTAAGGGCAGAGTACCATACATGAACATGATACAGGTAAACACGGATCGTCATCATCATCATCATCATCAACAACAACAATGACGACGACGGCGGCAGTGATGACTGCCCATGACGATTCTGTGGGAGTATCGATGAAATACGGACGTAGCATTCCTCACGCCTCTATCGTACTGCGTGCAACTTTCAAAGATTAGCCTTGAAAGCGTGTTTCGCCACAATAATTTTTATTGTGCGGTGAAACTCACTTCTCAAACTCCTCGTTTTTCAATTGGTAGCATAAGTGACACAGTCCGCCCAAGTTAGGCCGCGTGTAGTGCAGTCTGAGCTACAATAACACTGGGCAACGAGGTGCGAGAAACTTGTGCGAGTTTGGGATAAATGCGAAGCCGATAATCTCTATGCGGTATTCGGGGAGTCCGTGCTTTCGTAGTGGCTCCGAATTCACGCAGGCGACTGGTATATTACGTCGGATTATATAAAATCTATTAGATGCAATAACAAGGCTTTAGTGCTGTCGGGAAACAGAGAAGTTCGACATTACTTTGCTCAGCCTCATTATAAACAAACAAGGAATGCGTGAACGTATGTGTATATAGGGGGTAGGATACATTGCCTTTCAGCCTCGTTGAGTGTGCTCGCTCAATTTCGTGCCTGAACTATTTTTCTCGCTGTATTAATTTATGCGTTGCCTCGTCCTCTTGTTTACAGATAGCAACGATAGCAACGAAGATGTCTCATATGATATTACTGCTTATCACCCTCAAACGAACGGCCTTACGAAACTCTTTAACCGCACTGTTATGGACATGCTCGCTATGTATGTGCCGCCGGACCACCGAGAATGGGATCTTGCCATACGCTTCTCAGTTTTGCCGTACAATTCATCGCGTAAAGACACACCAGGACACACCCGGCCGTAACGTTGGCAATAAAGCATCGTTTTTCGTTTGCTCGTTCGCTTCATCTGGTGACTTATAACTCGACCCGAATCCAGGAAGACTTTAAGATATATATATATATATATATATATATATATATATATATATATATACAGTTGGTAATTTTTTCATCCACTTTTCTTTCTTCTTATTTACATTCCATTGATTTTAATAACTTCCCCTGTACATTCCTTGGCATTACTGTCTGTTATATTGTGTTATATTGTGTTATATTGTGTCTGTAATATTGTGTTAAAACACGGAAAAACGAGCCCTTAGGTATACACTTCTTTCCCTTATTTTATATATATATATATATATATATATATATATATATATATATATATATATATATATAATATGCGTATCCTGGTCAAGTCATCAAGAACGGTATGAATAGCCCTGGAACGGACAGCAATACGGATATTTATTTAGTTTATATGTCTTAGAAGTGAAGCTGACGCGGATCATTTCGGCCCAGTTCTGCGAAATATCGGTGCCCGGTGTGGCGAGCACTTTGTCATGGCTGGCCTTCAGTCCTGGAACTTGGTTTTCTTTGCCAAAGAATAAAAAAAATATAGTAGCAGGAGTTTGGTGAGATATGTCCTCTTGCGTAGCTCACGTCCGCCCTATCTTGCCTCAACACGCGTACGAGTGAGCTCGCTTCTCGCGGAACGGCATCGGTTGGGCCGGATACAGCCGGCATGTTTAGCGTGCCGTATATAAATAAACGCGGCTGGCTGTTTGCTCGCTGTCCCCGACAGCAGTGTGGCCCGAGACGGCTAGCGCACTGACTTTGGCTTCGGCTTCGCGTCTAATGGCTTCCGTTGACGGGAATAAATGGCCTCAGTCTGACATGCCGGGTTTCTTCTATCGCGTCCGGCTGCCGAACGACGCCGGGTGATATTCGGTGCGGCCGCTACATTTTTTCAGTGGTCTTGCGGTTTTGGTTGTTAAGTTATCGTGTAGAACCCCTTGCGTTTCCAATGTTATTCATGGTGTTTGCTTTCGTTGGACGTGGAAAGGACGGAGTGCTGGCAGGCGTCGTTGCTTCTTTCATTCCTGCAGGTGGAGTGAAATGTCGAAGGTGGAGTGAAATGCCCTTGCGCATAATCTTCACCACATATGCACATTGATGGCTTTCACTTGCATTAAATAAATTGTGAAGAGGTTTATTAGCCGTTAAAGGCAGCGACGAGACAGCGTGAAGAACCGTCCAGCGATCGGCACAGCAACGAACCGAAGCACGAGCCGCGAGAGCCGGGCGTTGGCGATGCTGCTTGCTGCAGGCACATCTTCTTCTTCACAATATCACCCCCGCTGAAAAAAGAGCCATCCTGGCGACCTAAGAAGTTTCAGGGAGAGGCTCATGATACGGTTTTAGGCGGGAAACATGGACGATGTCACGTGCACGCCGGCGCATGTCATCCGATCGGGAAACTGGCTCAATTAATTAACCGGAGAGGTTTTCTCTAAAACGGTGTAAGGCCCCTCGTACCGGGGGACAAGTTTTGATGAGAGTCCCGGAGTTTGGTATGGGATGGCAAGCCACACGAGAGACCCCGGGGCATAGTTGGGATCCGGAAGAGAGGTGCAACGGTTTTCTTTCTGGCGTTGCTGCTCGTCCGAGGTGAACGCACGGGCGAGCTGGCGGCACTCTTCGGCTTGTCGAGCAGCATCGGAGATAGGTGGACATTCGGAAGCATCAGGACGGTAGGGAAGCAGAGTATCAATTGTATGGGAAGGGTCACGTCCATAAAGAAGAAAGAAAGGTGAAAATCCTGTGGTTGTTTGTATTGCAGTATTGTATGCAAATGTCACGTATGGGAGAACACGGTCCCCGTTGCTATGATTAGATGCCACGTACATTGAGAGCATATCACCCAGCGTGCGGTTAAACCGTTCCGTTAGCCCATTAGTCTGCGGGTGGTATGCCGTCGTTTTCCGATGAATGACGTGGCATTCCGAAAGCAGAGCTTCGACGACCTCGGAGAGAAAAGCGCGGCCTCTGTCACTAAGGAGCTCTCGAGGTGCGCCATGTCGAAGGATAAATTGACGTAAGATGAAAGAGGCGACATCCTGAGCGGTAGCGCTCGGTAAAGCGGCTGTTTCGGCGTAGCGTGTTAGATGGTCGACCGCCACTATAATCCACCGATTGCCATCTGATGTCAATGGAAGGGGGCCGTAGAGGTCAACGCCAACGCGATCAAAAGGCTTGGCAGGGCACGGAAGTGGCTGCAATTCGCCAGTAGCACGTAGCGGTGTTGATTTGCGTCGCTGGCAGTCAGGACAGCACTGCACAAATTTGCGTACGAAATTGTACATGCCGCGCCAGTAATAGCGATGGCGAAGGCGTTCATATGTTTTGAACACCCCGGCGTGGCCACATTGTGGATCGTCGTGAAGAGAAGCGCATACCTGCGATCGCAAAGTGCGTGGAATGACCAGTAGCCACCGGCGGCCATCAGGAGAGTGGTTGCGTCGATGGAGAAGTTGATCGCGGATGGCAAAATGGAAAGCTTGACGTCGGAGGGATCGAGATACCGGAAGGTTGGGCGTACCGGATAGATATTCGAGAAGAGATGCGATCCACGGGTCACGACGTTGTTCGGTGGCAATTGAGTCAAGATTTAACGATGACAAGTACTGGAGGCACGTGTTTCCGCACGTCGGATCTGGTGGCAAAGGTGAGCGGGACAGGGCGTCAGCGTCAGAGTGTTTGCGTCCACAGCGGTATACGACGCGAATGTCGTACTCTTGGATTCGGAGTGCCCATCGCGCAAGGCGGCCAGAAGGGTCTTTCAGCGTGGAGAGCCAGCAAAGCGCGTGGTGATCAGTTACTAGATCGAACGGGCGGCCGTATAAGTACGGCCGGAACTTTCCAAGCGCCCACACCAGAGCCAAACACTCTTTTTCTGTCACGCTGTAATTAGTTTCGGCTTTCGTCAGAGTGCGGCTAGCGTAGGCTACAACGTATTCTGAATAGCCGGGTTTTCGTTGCGCGAGGACAGCACCTAGCTCGACGCCGCTGGCGTCGGTGTGCACTTCGGTAGGAGCCGTCGGGTCGAAGTGGCGAAGAATAGGTGGCGAGGTGAGCAGACGGCGCAGAGTAGTGAAGGCAACGTCACATGAAGGGGACCAGGAGGAGAGGTTCACGTCACCGCGAAGAAGCTGGGTTAATGGTGACATGATGGATGCAAAATTGCGAACAAAGCGCCGGAAATATGAGCATAGGCCTACAAAACTGCGAAGTTCCTTCATGGTCGTCGGCTTGGGAAATTCTGCGACTGCTCGAAGTTTTGCTGGGTCGGGTAATACGCCGTGCTTCGACACGATGTGGCCTAGGATGACGAGCTCGCGTGCAGCGAAGCGGCATTTTTTCAGGTTAAGCTGCAGGCCAGCTTTGGTCAGACAAGTCAAAACCTGCCTGAGGCGAAGGAGGTGCGTAGGAAAGTCGTGCGAGAAAACCACGACATCGTCGAGGTAGCATAGGCACATATTCCACTTGAGGCCACGTAGCGTATTATCCATAAGTCGTTCAAACGTGGCAGGCGCGTTACAAAGCCCAAAGGGCATGACGTTAAACTCGTATAGTCCGTCAGGTGTAATAAATGCAGTTTTTTGGCGATCGGCCTCAGCCATTGGAACTTGCCAGTAGCCAGACCGCAAATCCAGCGACGAGAAGAATTCCGCTCCGTGAAGGGTGTCGATGGCGTCATCAATGCGCGGCAAAGGATATACGTCCTTGCGGGTTATCTTATTCAAACGACGATAGTCTACGCAAAATCAGATAGATCCGTCTTTCTTACGCACCAAGACGACAGGAGACGCCCAGGGACTGTGAGATGGTCGAATAACGTCTCTACGAAGCATATCTTCGACTTGATCGTTGATTATGCGGCGCTCTTCAGTGGAGACACGGTATGGTCTTTGACGCAGTGGTTGGTGTAGGCCGGTGTTAACATGATGCTTGACTTGCGATGTGCGGCCTAGTTGAGGTTGGGACACATCGAAGGAATTCCGGAACTCATGCAGAAGATCAAGCAGGTCGGCATGTTCGGTGGGAGTAAGGGTGTCGGCGATGGCGCTGGAAAACGTATTCTTGGACGACTGGAAGGTGCTGTTAATCCCCGTTGCTACACCCTGGAGCTGCGAAGCCGCACGCTACCACCTGTCATGACTACCCAGCACCTCCACCAAATGTGAAGAGGTTTATTAGCCGTTAAAGGCAGCGACGAGACAGCGTGAAGAACCGTCCAGCGATCGGCACAGCAACGAACCGAAGCACGAGCCGCGAGAGCCGGGCGTTGGCGATGCTGCTTGCTGCAGGCACATCTTCTTCTTCACAAAATAAATAAATAAATAAATAAATAAATAAAGGAAAGAAACACCGGCTGTTTAGCCAGTTCTAAGACCGGCTGGCTACCCTGCGCTGGGGAAAGAAAAACGAAAACGGCATACGGAACAGCTAGGAAGTTGGCATGATCTACGTTGCCAAGCTGAGTACAAGACCGCTGTTTCGATTCCCTGTCAGGATGGTTGCATTTCGATGGGAGCTCAGTGCGAAACTGATGGGATCAAAGTTAATGCGACTGGCTTTTGTAAAGCTTCAGAGATGCTACGTTAAGCTCCGCTACTGGCCAGCCAATCAGGCGTGCGCATAGCATATACGCGCGCGCATCGCGATCGCAGACGTGGTCTGATTTCGGTGTGTATATATATAAAGTCTTCTCTGCATGGTTTTGAATCAACTTGACCCTAGACCATTCTGTGTGCAGAAAATTCTGGGACCTTGGGCATCTGCCTCAATTGCGCAGAAAGCGACTAAAACACTCCTACTTTACTTAAAGACAACAAACCTGAGCGACCGCCTATAGACTGTCTGTACTCCCCCGAGTGTGCTCGTGATTGCGTGTACCTTCTTATCTCTCTACAACCTTTCTTTTCTCCCCTTCATCCCTTCCCCAGTGCAGGGCACCAAACCGGATGTGCGTCTGGTTAACCTCCCTGCCTTTCCTTGCATCTCTCTCTCTCTGCATCTGCATTCTTGGACATGTAGCGTGCCCTAGTCGGTGCGCGGTTGTTTGACTTGCACTTGCCAAATAAAACTCTGCGCTCTTCAGATATTGTACGTGTCGTCAGGGTGGATTAAGTTGCAAACTTCGTTCTATAGCAGTTTTCTTGATTTTCTTTTGTTTTTGGCATTAGATGAGCCTGTATTCACATTGTTGGCTTACGCTGAAGGGATTTGCCTTTTTTTGTGTGTGTGTCATGGCTGTATTCTTTGTCAGACCTCGTGAGCTAGGTGGTGGTTAGCCGACAGACAGTTGAATGATGCAGCGTGCATTGCTCGCGAAATTACACGCAATGCACCTTGTGACGTGGAAGCCAAACATTATGCTCCGTATAGATGTATGGTACGTGTAGGTTTACCGAATTTGATGTCAGGCCTCTCCTCAGCTTTCCAATCTGCATGCCTTGCCGCCAGGCTGCTACACGATTTCTGGGCTCTTTGACGTCATCACCGGATCTTGATGTACTCCTCGCGAAATTCTCGGCAACATTGATTAATGATGACTATTTTTTTTCTTCGCAGCGCTTTCTACGCGTTTCACTCATTCGCTTTCACACCGCTTATGCTGTTGTATTTTTATCTTAGTTTTTCTCTTTCTCTCTCTGTCATTGTAGGGGAGTAAGTCAATATAAACCCATATGCCTTGCTTCATACGCCAAGTGACATTTTATATAGCAAATGTTCCGGAACAAGCCTGTCTCGTTGTTTCTTTCAGCTCTTTTTTTCTTTCTTTTCTTGATGTTTCTGCCAATTCGTATTATAGGCGACCGGGCTATTTTAGAGTAGACGTTCCGACGTTCCTGTCTTAGTATTTTTTCTTACTGTTTTCTCACTGTTTCAAGTTGATGTGGCGCAACGTTTCATGAAGTTTAACGCAGGCGGCGACCCTATACCTCTTACGCAATACTGCAGTAGCTGGCGGGATATATGCGGTGCTCTTGGCTTCAAACGAAATGCAGCAACGTAGACACTGCCCGCGCACGCAGTGCTGAACGCCACGTTTAGTAGTAACGTTCCATACGTGATCTGACAAAGCATCAAGGGCTGATCGTGTACACCACAAAAGCCCTCAGTCACGTCTCGTCAAAAGGAAAAGGCAAGTTCAGTGGCTCACTTCATGAAACCCGGAGGTTGCTCGGAGCGAAACAATTCAAACCAGAACAGGCGCCAGATTTCCGAGAAGACAGAAACGAGGCCGAAGGGTGCGTGGAAGATGGAGGAGCGTCGAGATCGAAATGCGGAGAGTACAGTAAGCAGCATCAATGCATCGTGAAGGAGAGGGGCTGTTACTTTTACGCCTCTTCTAGCAACGTTTCGGCGAAGAGATGACGGTCTTTGCTGGGGTTGCCTCGGGGTGGTTCGCCAGAAAGGACGGGGGCCATGAACAGAGAGAGAGAGAGGTACGCTGTGCTTCTGCCGCGGGCATCGCTTGTTCGGTAAATCGCCAGGCGCAAGACTTGCTCAATGCCCATTTTCTGTCCCAATGAGCTTGAATAGAAAGCCCGAGCTCTTCCTCATCCTCCTTCTTCTTCTCCGGCTTTCGGTTCGTGCATTACACCCTTTCATTCACTCATTCGTTGCGCTCTCTAATGGTGTCAACTCGGCCACTACTGTCGCGAATGTCGTGGCGTGTGCTGGTGATTTGAGCAGTCCGTCACAAGTCCAAGTGTCTAGCTTTAGGATAGAATGCTTGGCGATTTGCACGATTTGTTTTAGAAAAGTGTAGCAAAGCTGGCGTGGACATTGTGGAAAAGAAACAAGAAGGGACAACTCTTCCCCTGTGCAAATTAAAATAATGGCCTTTGTTGTTGGCATTGTGCAAGAACGGTGTCCACCATTTTGTTTGCACGAAGTTTTAAAAAAAAACTGATTGCAATAGCTTTTCGCGTGTGTTTGTTGTCAGGCTTTCACGATGAGAAAGTGGCCAGCGATTGTTTGTAATTTTGTGTGGATGAGAGAACGTATTTTTAAGACGTTTAAGAAAGAAAAGAGAGGGTATTCATGCTGCAGACACTGCTTTTGAAAGGTGAAGCCGTTCGAAAGCCTTGAATTCTACAGTATGTTTATTGACGCCGGCTGTTTGAAATCCATCCAAAAGGGATGCCACGCCATTTCTGAACCAATAGGACCGCAGAATACGTCGTGTAAGAACAGCGATGAATGTTTAGGAAGCAAGCTACAGGCGAGAATAGACAAAATGGTCGTAGTCTAGCATTTTTTATAGTAATTGTTCTTTTGAGTTTGACAGAGAAGCCATCGCTCTGGAGCCATGCACGGGCTTCGCCACAAAGGGCGTCTGCTCTGCCTTCTTTAGAAGCAGACGTCGACACGAGGGCCGATTGTTAGGCAAGTCGCAGCGTAACATTGTTGCTCCCGCTTATCGCGCACCGCTGCTATAATGGGCAAACGTCACCTTTGGGTTCTCCAGAGCTGAACGCTTTGAATCAAAGTGAGTGCATGCAGAGCCCTATGAGGCGCAGACTTCTCTATTTTTTTGTCTTTTTTCTGTTAGACAGAAGAGCGCTAGAATCTCCGACTTAGTGGAGTCCTTATCCACCCTGAACCGAAGAAATATCGTGGCCCTGCCGCCTACGGAAGATTCTTCTTCCTTACCCGCAGGGAAGAAAGGAGGTTAAAAGGAGGAAGATGAACAGCACGAAGAAGAATACGAAGAAGGGTCGTGCCACCGCCGCTGGCGTACTTTGAAATTCGATAAAGGCCGTACTATATCGCCTGCGCGCCCGCCAGCGCTGCAGAACCCCGCACGCGTGCCCGAAATGGGCTTTCAAAGGAGTTTCACGCCGGGAGTCACGCTGGAAGTCGGAACCGTATTACGCTCCTTTCCTTTCTTCCGCTCCCTCTTTCTTCCTTTTGTTTGTCTTTATTCATTTCACGCTATCATTTTTGCCGCCTGTCCTTTCTTCACGGTACAGAAACGAAAATCCCGCTACGAAGAAAAGCGCAAAGAGATGTGCGAGCCTCTCGAAAGACAAAAGACTACTGGCGAAAACGAAACAAATGCGCGAAAGAAAGGCCTAAGAGGAAGAAAATGGAAGGGCGCGATGCGGCATCGATGTGAAGATGGGCTCGGTGCTGTCACTGGCTTCCAGTACGTGTGTGTATTTCTGTGTGTGCGTGTGCGTGTGCAAGTGCGTTCGCGTGGATAGCTGGGAACCACTGTAAATGCAAATTGAGAGGCTATTATGAATGACTTCCAGTATGTTTGCCTTCTCTTATTCTCCTTTCTTGCCCCTCTCTCATTCTTTCTTCCTTTATCTTTATGAACCTTCACTCGTTCTCGGTGTGTGTGCCCAGGAACTCGACGCTCGCCGCCGCGACGATTGTTTTACTTTAGATCCTTTCTCCTCTCGGACTTTTGTTCTCGATCCGGGGGACATTTGTATCACTCTCGCGCTGTGCTCGTTCACCGTATAGCTCGTTACGCTGCAGTTCTACGAGTGCGCATACATAACGGTATATATTCTGGGACCCCGTGCGCGCATCCTCCTAGATTTTTTTCTGTTCTTTTGTTTTTACTAGCTTTTCAACAAAAGGTAGCTTCGCTAGTTACTAAATGCTTTACTGAAGAGTAGACGGGTTTCTATCCGAAAAGCTTGGGCTGCTTTTTTTTTTGCGTGTGTGACAGCAGGAGGGATCTTGTCACCTGCGTTCTCGCTTTTCACTTCTAGGTCTTCGCACACACGCATTTGAGATGCTAGTGCCGAACTTCATTTATGACGTATACCCTCCTGCTGCTCTTTGGGAATGGCACGTTTCTGCTGCTATTCAATTTGGCGTCTCTCCAGATTCGTATATAAGGTCCTTCGGGATTTCCATTTTCGCCCCGCGTTTCTAGAGAGTGGGGCGCGGCTCGCATGGAACTTCCTTTTTTGTTCGGTGTATTTTGTTTTGCTTTTTCTTTCCAAACTACTTCCTCTGGCGCTTAAGCCGTGTCTGGAAGCCGCTTACACCTGCTCTCGAATACGAGCACTTTCTTTCCTTTTTTTCCCCCGTGTTCCTGACTTCCGACTCGATAATTGGATCAGCGCGCCCGTCGCCAACTGGCGATGACATTCACTGGCTGCTCAGTTTCGTTATTATTTTTCCACATCACATTGTGTCAACTAATGCGTGTTCATTATGCGTAGATATAACCAATTTAGGACATGTGCTCTGGCGGAGCCCCCGTTACGTGGCGGTGAAGGCATCACGTGTTCAAATAGGAGGCTGCTTTCGCCAGCCCCAGACTTTACGAACAGACGATTGTTATAGCACGAGAACAAAACGACGACGAAGAGACAAGAAGGACACGAAGGATACGCTCGTGTCCTTCGTGTCCTTCTTGTCTCTTCGTCATCGTTTTGTTCTCGCGCTATAACTATCGTCATGCCATACCAACTAGCCCAAGCCGCCACACTTCCACGAACAGCTGTAGACAGTCCAATGGGCCCGTGACGTGGTTAGAAAGACTATTCGTTCCAACGTGTGAGGGGTCCACTACGTGATATAGCGCCTGTTCCGAAGTAACTTTTCCTTTTATGTACCAGCGTCCGCATATGCGGATAGAACATATAAGTAATTTATGATGAAGCTAGCAATGGCTTGCCTTAAAATTGATTTGAAACGGTGGCATTTATTCCTGCATCGAGTAATGCCACAATCTGAAACCCAATTTAGTATAAGGCGTCGACAGGCTTAATTGAAGTTCTATGATTTGTTCTGTGTATAAAGTTATCCCATTCGGCCATCGCATCGTGCTGGCGCCGTGCCACCAGGCTAAACAGAGTGAGCGCCAACATGGCGGTAATGTTGCGGTAATACTGTTTCGAGCGCTCTTGAAAACTTCGCAGAACGCTGTGATTGCTGGACATTTCTTCGTCGATGTGACCTGTACGCAATGCAAGCAAAGCATTCTAAGTTTCCTCATCGGATGTAGGTCAGGCAGCGCGTTCATATACGTCGGTAACATTGTGCCAAGTACCGCCTCTGCGCGTGATTCGTTCACATCGTCAACGCGCCTCTACAGAGATGTAATGGAGATCAGGAGCGGAATATTTGAAACCATAAGATACACAAAATAACACAGTCGTAATTGCTCGCGGAACTAATGACTTGGAAGGGTTAAGGAGTTCGGCCGCTGTTCGACTTAATTTTGCTGAACCACATTAATCCGGACATGACGTCGATCGTGCTCCGTTATGCAAATGTTTTGCCTAATTAATCCAGAGACTGCCAGTCTGGCCCGTGGACTTTAATTAGTGTGCCCTGCGACAGCCGGGTCTTAATCCCACCAACCGTATCAAGGCTAGATTTTCGCAGTGGATTATGCTGTCTTTCAATATTTGAAAAGCCGTCTTGTAAGCCTTATTCTTCGTTAAAAACAGAAACAAGTCGGGCCTGCACCTTTATTACTGTTGTCCAATTTTAATCTGCATATTCGTGCAAAAGCGATATTTATTTCTGTTTTGATTGAACCGGTGGAGGGATCATTCACTCTGTTTGCCTCGCAATGTCTGGGTGATATTCTATTACTGCCTGCGACGGGCGTTATGCATCGTGCATAAGTCAGCAAGTTTAGTTTTAATCGTTTGTACCGTGACATAGCGCAACACTACTGGTATTATATGGGCAAACTCGTAGTTGCACTCTCCACTTAGGATCAACCCTTTAATGTGGCAATTTGGGCACGCTGGCAATCCATTTTTTTTGTGACATCATGTAGGGTGTTTTGTGGCGCTATATTAATCCATTTCCAAGTTAGGTGAAAGCGTGCGGAACACACGGATTAAAAAAAAAGGTACACATGTACACGCCTGTGTGTGTGTATATGCACAGGTGTACCACACCTGTACAGCAGTTCAGATGTGTTACATATACGTGTGTGCTTAGATTTTTTTCGCCCATGTTTTTGTGCGCTTCTTCCTTCATTCGATATCGATTCATGTATAATTGTAACACGCACTCCTACGATACAGGCGTCACGTCGCGTTAACATCATATGTATGTACTCATGCGCCGTCCACTGAAGTTGAGTTATGTGGCAGTGTCCAGGGCCACCTTCATCGCAAACACAAGCGCAACAAATCATCTTACCGCGAATTCTGGTGTTGCTAATGCCCATGTTGCTGTTTCATCGTAGCGCAATTGGAAATAACTGGTTATATAAAACAAGTGATATTTTTATTGTCATCCTGTTACGTTTCGCGGAACAACAACAACAACAAGAACAATAACAACAACAACAACAAAAACAACAACAATAGCAACAACAACAATAACAACAATAACAACAACAATAACAACAATAACAATAACAATACAACAACAATAATAACAACAGTAACAACAATAACAACAACAATAATAATAATACATAGTCGCCTTCCCTCCGCATGCTTCGCATAACATCAATTCTCAAGGTACGTGGCATCTGCACAATTTTTTTTTCTTTGCAGCCGATGTATAAAAAGAGGAAGGAACATGAGCTGCGGCTCCGTTTCCAGTTTCTTCTCTCTCTCTCTCTCAATTCTCTTCTCTTGAGGTGGCGCGCTCTGCTCTTTTGTTCACCGCCCACAGAAGGGCGCTGCAACAGCATAGTGGGGCGTCACCTCACAAGACGTCACGCCAGAATTTGTGACGTCACGCTGACGTCACACGCTCTTGCTATCTACGACGTCATATGGTGACGTGGTTACGGAATGATGATTGATGCATCACTCTTCCGTGACGCCGTGGGACGGTCAAATTTTCCATTTGACGAAGCGTCTAAGGCTCCTCCTTGATAGAAAATACGGAAACACACTAAAGTCTTTGTAATGTGGTAGAACGCAGGGCAAGGAAGTACGTATATGTACATGAATAATAATGTTTTTGAGGACGTCAGTGCCACCGAAAAATCTTATACTAATCATGCATGGTGGTGTTCCTGTAGAGCTGCTCGTTCGTGGGGAATGTGTATCCGACTCTGTCAGCTCCTGATGTGCTACTGACGATTTCCCTCGGTATTGCGCTTTCTATCAATCATTAGTGTATACGGTGGCAGGAAATAGTTGAGGGCGAGATTTAAACTCACCCCCCGCCCGTGATTTGTTTTTTCAGTTTTGAATGTTTCTATTTACTGCACGCAAACAGACGCACGCGATAACGTGCATAAAGAGTACTCAAATGTTCCCCCCTCCCACTCCCCCCATCTTACCCCTCCCCCCGAAAAAAAATTGTGGCTAAGCCTTTGGCGCCAGTTAAATCTGACAACGAAATATCTGGTCTTTTTTCTATACGAGGAATTGACGAAGTCTATTTTGCGGCATTTGTGCTAGGATTGATCGAATTAGATTTTTACATTTAATATTTAAAATTATTTTGGTTTAGACTTGTGCCGAAGTAACATATTCCTTATGCTGCTGCTCCGGTCTTAAGTGCTAAATAAAAAGAAACACATTTATACTGACACAAACAAAGAAATTTACTGGTGCAGTGCTTCCTAGAACAAGCCTGCTAGCTTCATTTTTCCTTTCCGCCGAAAGCCCTAACGTGACTCATAATATTCGTAGTTCGCAGTCCCCAATATGTTCTTTATTTGACACGCACTTTGATGATTCTTTTTATTTCGTCTTTTGAAAAAAGGAAGAAAGGAAGGAGGAACGGAAGAGTAAGCAAAATAAATAAATGAATAAAAAATAAATAAACGAAACGACCCTGCATTCACGTTCGTCTTGAACATCATATACCTTGTCTAGACATAAATATCCTTTTTTTTAAATGAACGGTGTAGTTGTTCGTTTTTATTTCGATCGACTTCGGTCTGCTCTAACTCGTTGATGGTTCCGCTCATCACATGTTCTTAGTATTCAATCAGGGAATCTCAAGCAAAGAAAAAATAAAAAAAAGGTTGAACGTTTTCAACAGTTTTCGTCGACTCATCCACGTGCCATAGTTTTCAATTTTCTCTTGCATAGCCGAGATAAATTCTGGCGCTTCGCTCCGTTTTTGTTTGTTCTTTGTTTTTTCGTCACTATATGTAAAAGAAAAGTTGGCATGCATGCTTTGAAAGTAGTGGTGCGTAATGGAGGGGGGGGGGGGGTGATGGTGGTGCTGAGTAAGGAAACGAAATATTTAAGTGTACTTAACACACCTTGCGCATAAGTTTTCAAAAAAAAAACAAAAAGGTGGGAGGGGTGTGTAGGGAACACAGTAGAATACAAGGCGCTCTTCCGCTCTGTATGTTAAAAAATACATATAACCTTTCGCACGATGTACTAAAAAACAGTCTTACCAACATGCTGCCCCGCCGCGGTGGTCTAGTGGCTAAGGTACTTAGCTGCTGACCCGCAGGTCGCGGGTTCATATCCCGGCTGCGGCGGCTGCATTTCCGATGGAGGCGGAAATTTCGTAGGCCCGTGTGCTCAGATTTGGGTGCACGTTAAAGAACTCCTGGTGGTCGAAATTTCCGGAGCCCTCTACGACGGCGTCTCTCATAATCATATGGTGGTTTTGGGACGTTACACCCCTGTGGCACATACCCGCTCTAGAGCGGGTATGTGCCACAGGGGTAGCGAGATGGGAGCTGGCAATACTAGGAGTGTTCACTATATGGACGCACGGACGGATGGACAGACAGACTAGAAGACGGGCGGACAGATGGATGGACGCGTGGACGTGCGAACGGATGGACGTACGAATGGGTGGACAGACGAATGGATGGACTCATGGACGGACGCTTTGGACAGACGGATGGACGCATGGATGAACGCACGGATAGTCGCGCGGACGGACGGAAGCACGGACGAGCTGATGGACACATCGCCCCACTCATCATCATTCACTCCGTGGATATGCTCCGATTTTTTTTTTCGTATACTCAACCTTCACTCTTCCTCTTCGCCTAGCTGTATTCACACGATACTCTTCCTGTATTTCAGGGTATTACCCTTATTCTTGCATTCATGGAAATAAGTATGGCTTTTTCGCGTTGGTGCTTGCTCGTCTTCTTCCCTACATTTTTCTTTACGCCGCATTCTTCCACTCCCCTTTTCAACAGCATTTACTGCACTGTGTCCCGTTTTTCTGATATCCTTACCTCTTTTCTACCACCACTCACTGGAGTGATTTTTGTTTTCTGGTGATATCCCTACAGTCTCCTTCATGCTTTTTCCATCCGCTCCCCCTTTCACTTCGCCACGGCCGGGCTTTCCCGTTTCCGCACCAAATCTCGCTTCCCTTGGCGAGGTTATTGCTTTTTCCTAACGTATGGAATTCTCGGTCGTGCTTCCGCTCAAGTAACTTGCTTCGCACTTTTTTTTGTCCACGTTATTCACGGAGGCCCGTTTGTCACCCCTTTCGCGTGGGGAAACCATGGGCGGCGTTCACCGCTTCTCGCGTGTTCTATGTGCGTCCGTCCACGTCGCATTACGCCGTCACCGTCGACAAAATTTGTTTCCATTGCCGTGATTTAGCATCCGAAAGTGGTCTGGCCCAGCCACGCTGTGCGCTGCGAGGCACTTCCGTAGCGCTCGTCGTGGAATGCACGTAATTTATGAGCTTGCCTCAAAATGAATGTTCTGTGGAAGGTGTAGACAAAATGCGAGGACGCGGAAGAAAAGTGGACGTATTATAAAAACAGCTCGGGGAGTGCTGTTATGAAAGAGAGAGAGAGAGAGAATTATAAAGGGGTAAATAAAAAAAATGAACAGGATAGGCAGAGATAGTGAAATAAAAAGAGATATAGGCTTAAAGAAATATAGTGAAACAAAGAGAAAAAGAGAAAAGAAAAGAAAGAGGGTGATAAAGAAAGAAAACGAGAAGTAGAGAAAGATATAAATAGAGAAAGCCAGGAAGAAGAAAAGGAAAAGAGAGATAAAAGAAAGAAAAATTCCTGCTGCTGGTGGCGTAATCAAGTAGCAGTCTCAGTGGTGGGCAGAGACAGCCAATGGCAGAGCCTAGTCGTGGCAGCCCTTCGTTACTGCTGGTGGTAGTGGTCGACGCCTAAAGACAAAGTTCGTTCTTTTCGACTTCGGGGTGAATTGATGGGAAGGGTCGTGCGAGTGCTTATATATACCGGTTATGGACGACGCTGTTTGCGTTTTCTTACAAAGGAAAAAAAAGGGGGTACGAAGGAATAATGTATTTTCAGCATGCGCCTCCTTCTGTCTTTGCTCTCTCCTGAATCGATGAGTATTATTAAAGCTCTCTATCGACCGTGTGAATGTATGTCGAAAAAAGATTTTATATATTTTTTCGTTTATTTTTGTTTTTGCAAATGGATACATACAGCGTACGTGATTGAGAAACATCATTAAGACTGTCGACCTTTTTTGTCATTTATAAGCGTGTCAAAAAGATGAATGAAATGGTTTGGAGATTTTAATGGAGCTTTTCTGGTTTGTTTTCGTGTGTGCTTTGAGTAGCGTTGTATATATGCATTGCGCGCTTGAAAGGGGTCAAATATGCGATTCTTTGTCTTTCTGGTACTCTCGATACCTGAAACTAAATGTCTGCGTGTTCTTTGGCTCTAGTTATGTACATTGATGTGCCTAGTCACTGTTCCACAGAAAGCACGAGGGAAAAAAATGCAGGTACGTCCATCTTTTCTTTCATGTAGTGTACTTTTACCTGTACTTCATGAACAAACGATACCTTCACGTTCTCGATAAATAATATATGATCTCCCGAGCTGCAGAAAAACAATGCGCCTCGTTGTACTATACACCAGTGATTGTGTCCAAGTACTGTCCTAGCAATAGTAATAAAATACAACAATGGGTATCTTAAGAAGGAGACGAACTGCTGATCTCGGGCTCGCCTCGTTTACATTCCGAGCCTAGGCGGTCGCATCTCGCTGGGAGGAAAGTGTGGGAAAGACGCATACGCGTACATTTAAGGACATGTTAAGCAACTCGAGGCAGTGCTCTCAACGACGTGCGTTGTAATCGTGTCGTTTTCGGGCACGTAAGAAGAACCCAGTGTTTAAACTGAAACACGAAATGGTACTAATGTTTCTTATTGTACGTCATGTCTTCCTGAGCCGGCCTGTGCGTGTATTGACGGGCGTACGTCAGCTCTGTGAAGAAGGCGAAGCTCTTTGCAGAGTTCAAATGAAGACTGGCACCAACTCTTCAAAGGGTGTGCTTGTAGTTATCAGATTTGGGTTTTCTTGCTTTTGAGGCCACTACTCTGAGATAAAGCCAGAGGGATTTTTTCTTCGACGTTGAGGAACTTATCATTAGGACTACAAGAAAATCTTGCCAAATTATTTCGGCTTTAAATAGTTAATCATTGATAATTGGCAGTTTGATGCGATATATTTATTAAATACAGCATCTATGAATGATATGCTGCAGGTAGTAATGAAAAAAATCTCTCTACTCAGCCAATCCCCTGAATTGAGTGCGTCACGCTCAGAGAACAAGTGCAGCGGAGTGTTGAAATAGTGCTTTCTTCTTTCGACTTCACACTGCAGGTGCGTCACTATCTGGTAAGATATATTTCGTGCAGACCTCGAGACTATGGTGCAAGCCGCGGCAGCTTTACAAGGGCAGCTTCGCTAAAGCGAAACAGTGCTGGCAATGGGTTAGATTCGGGAGGTCCTCAGCCTGGGAAGTTTTTCCCGCGTGTGAGGCGTAAAGGCTGGGCTCTCTCCCTATGGAGAGAGAGAGAGTGGGGTCGCAGCCTCTGAGAGCCAAGCGCCCTCTCTCTCTCCCCACAGATAGCGTGGAGCTATGTAAGAAAACCGCGCGCTGACGCGCTGCAGCGGGTATGTGTGGTTGGGTCGTAAGGGAGAGACGCGCTTGTGATGGTTGCTGCTCCAAGTCTCGCGTCGCCGAAAGGCGGTGGAGTTGCCCGAAAGAAGAAAGCAAAGACTTTCTCACGAGCTCAAACGTCCATTCGCATTCGCGACACGTCGACAGATTTTCTACCTGAGCTGCTGGAAAGGCGGCCGCATAGGAAGCATGCGCAGTAGAGAGATAAAAAAAAGAGGGAAGAGGTAGGGAAAAAAGGTAAAAAAAACGACCTGGCGCTGGAGCGTTTCGACAAAAAGGTCCACCGACCAAGTTTCTCCCCGAAATCTCGTCTATAACGGCTGCCCGCTTCTCAGCGTTTGTGTCGTTGTGTTTGCTTCGCCGTCTTCCCTAACGTACTGCCGCTTTTAGTTTATCTCGAACTCCTCCGCCTCTTTTCTGCGTCTGCTCCTCTCGACTTATTTGGTGCTCGAGGCCCAAGCAAACGGAGCGCACTTGCGAGTTTAGGTATTTCGAGGGACGAGGGAAAAAAATAGGGAGCCGTGAGAGTTCTGAATTCTCCTCGCATTCATTCAATAGCGTCTCCTCTCTCTTGCCCTCTTTTTCTCGACTTCTAAGCACTTTTGTTTCACAGACACGGCGCGCCATGAGGGAGAAGCTTTGCGGAGCGACGCCTGGCTGACTCTCATCGCAGTGGGCTTTTTTTTTTTCGCTTCGACTTCTTGCTGACTAACACGCCCGTCGCGTCGTTTGCCTCTTCAAGTTCTCCCTGCATTCAGAGCAACGTGGAGGATTCGAGTCGGTTCGCTCTGCCGCTCGCAAAAAGTCCGCCGCATCTGCCGCCGTCTCCGGGGAGCTGCCGATGCCGCGCGAAAACGGAGGAGCGGGGAGAAACGCCGGACTCGCCTGTCTGGTGGAGGCGTATGTGTTTCCGCGTCCGCGAACTCCCTTCTCTCGCGTTCAGTTCGCGCCTCGGCAAACAAGCAAGACGGCACGGCGAGCAGTCGGGCAAGCGAGCAAAGCGCCCGTCACGGCCGACGAAGGGAGAGGAACGCGCTCGTTCAGCCCGTGCGGTGTAATGCGTGCTGTACGTGTGCGCGATGGCAGGACAAACAAACGAGCGCCCTCTGCTGTACTCTGCGAGCACCGCTGCTGGCGGCGACGGATTTCGCCGGAGGCTTTTCCCCAGGTACTGAGGCCTCCGTCCCTTTGTCGTTCCAGCTGCTTCGCAGCTCTCGCTGTTTTACTGCATGCTAGGCTCCAAGAAAAAAAAAGCAAGAAGAGGAGAAGGCCGCCGCCGTGTTTGTCCCCTTGTGGGCAGCAGCAGCTGCCTTGTTTTGTGTATTTGATGTGCCACTGTTTGTTTACCGGCAGCCATTCGGAGTGGCCGGAGACCCGGACGCACCGCCTCCAACCCCCTAGGGCGACGCTGAGTCGGTTGGCGGTTGCGAAGATGGGATTGTGAAGACGCGCGGATGGACCGCTGAGCCACCACGCGGCTCTATCCCTTTGTCTCTACGTCACCCCGTTCTCCTTTCTTTGTTTTCTCTTTGTCTTCCTTTATTCTCTTATCCTATAGGACCCTGAGTTTGGCGGCGACGGCTCCCGAGAGTGTGGAGGTTGGACGGTCGTATTTGCGGAACCTGTTCATCTTACCTAAGAGGAAAGCGTGGGCTTTACCGCCATACGGGCGCGTTGAGAGGTGAAGAGCGCCGTGCGAGTGTCCTGGTAGGCAGCAGGGTTGAACGGCAAGGCCGGAGAAAGAGGAGGTTGAGGTGCGCTTTTACTTCAAGGGGTGCGACGACGGGCTTTGTTCCGAGCCATTGGTGCCTTTGGCGCCATTGGTTTGTGCACACGGACTGACGTCACGCAGCGATGAGTGCGCACGATGATTTACTGCGTGTGTCATTTCCAGAGAAGACACGCACTGGCGGTTTATTTTTGCTTTTGCTTTGATCCCGCCCAAGTGCGCCGTTGCCTCGCAACTCCGCTTAAACAGCTGCTAACGCTAACATTAGTTGAAGCCCGTCGTTACGTATCAGGTGCGGATAACTGAGCAATGGGCTTGTGCGATGAGTTCTCTTGGTGCCCTTTTGTTTTTAAACACCAGAAAGTAGTGCAGCTCTGTTAGGTTTCAGGTACATCCCAAAGTGATGCTTGCGTGTGGTTATCTGACACCATGGTCCTTTCGCTGCGTTCACTTTTTTTTTCACTTTTTCGCTGTCATCTTTGCGAGGCTATTCGAACAAGGTCCTTCTTTCTCCTTCTTTCGAACTACGTGTTTATTATTGGTTTACTGTTGAGTGTCATTCAACACGATGTGCAAGTGACATTATCCCGTAATCTGTTCGTTATCTAGCAAGCAGCAGATATGAAAGCGGTATTTCGGCATTTGAGTTTACAGCAAACGAGTAAAAAAAAACAATTCTTGGTGTTTTACGTTTCAAAACTACGATAAAATTTTGAGGGACGCCGTAGCCGAAGGGCTCCGTAAATTTCGAGTGCCTGGGTCTCTAGCATGCACCTAATTTGAGTACACTGGCCTCAAGCAGTCTGTCTCCAGAAGAAACGCGACTGTCGCTACCAGGATTCGATTTCGCAACCTTCTACTACTACTACTACTACTACTACTACTACTACTAATACTACTACTAATACTACTAATACTACTACTACTACTACTACTAATAATACTAATAATAATATAGGGTTGAACGTCCGAAAGACGCGATATGATCGAGAGACACTGTTGTAAAGGGCTCCGGAAATGTTGACCATTTGGTGTTCATTAACGTGCGCTCACATCGCAGAGTACACAGGCCCCTACCGTTCCGCCTCCATCGAAATGCGACTGCCGTGGCCGGTTTCGAACCCACGACCTTTGGTTCAGCAGCCCAGCATCGTAGCCGCTGCTCCACCACGGTAGACGCTTTCGCGAACTTTGGGTGAACCATAACACCCATGGTAGTCTAGTGGTTACGGTGTACGACTGCTGACCCGAAGATTTCGCAACCCTTGGGTCAGCAGTAGAACACCACAGCCACTATAGACCAACATGACGGGCTATTCACTACAGGTCGCTCGCTGGATTCCGTGCCGACCGGTTGTGCGCCCGCGCGCTCGCGACCTTCGGCGTCAGCGTAGCTCTGGCCGACTGGGCTCGCCCTAAGTCACCTCCTGTCGCCGACGACCTTCAACGACAGTGTAGCTCTGACCTACTGGACCTGCTCTACGCCATCTACAGACGCCGACAACATCTCTCGCAAGTGTACCCCGTCCTCGGACTCCAGTGACCGTGCTTCCATCTTTCCTGTCTCTCCTATCTCCTCAGTTTGTTGTTGCTTCTTCTTCCTCTTTTCTACACCTTTACTTCTACCCTTTTTATCCCTCCTCACCCCCATCCCTTGTGAGCCCTGTGGCGGTGTCGCTCCTGAAGCAGACAATAACGGGGCTCACTTTTCTCTTCCTTTCTCTATCTTAAGAACCACTCGCGCGCATTCACTACAAAGTATGGATTAATGGACAATACAAACTAATTTATTGTGCTCTTAAGATAACCCGGGTGCTCAATCTACCAGCACGCTTTGCAGAAAAAACTAGTACTAATAGTGGTCAATATTTATTTATTTTTATTTTATTTAACAATACTGCAGGCATTTGCACAGGCCCATACAGGAAGTGGTTAGAAAAAGTATACATGGGCATGGCAAATCAAAACGAAAGCATAACACAGGATGTTCAGCAGATAATGCTTCATAATAGATCAAGAACACCGTAAAAAAATGCAAAAATGGGATCACACATCAAGAAGCACCATACATTTGAACAAGCTTCTGCAAACGTTTACCTCATGAAGTACATGTCATTGTACTATCAAAAAAGAGTTCCAGTTTTGCAATAAATTCATCCACAGATCGGCATTTAACAATTTCACTTGGTAAAACCTTTCTTTTTTAAAAAAAAGTCTGTTGTAACTTGACCGCGCAACTTGAGCTGATAAACAAGTTTTTTTGTATTATTTTGCTGACTTTTCTAGGCCGATTTTGTGGCGTAATTACCGAGCCGCCCTTATTGGTTCGGTCGATTTCAGTCCACCCTCAGCCCTACTCTCCCTAACTTTTCCGTGCCGATTTATTTGCTCCTTTTATTTGCACGGACTCGCAAGGGGGTCGTGTTCCGTGGCCGTCCATCCGAGTATTGCGTCTGCTTGGAAATTTAAAGAAGACAGCAGTGAGCTCGTCGTTGCGCCTGTCTGGCAAGAGAAAAGGCGTGACTCGATGTACACGCTCAGCTTAAGAGCAGTATCGTCCCTAAATTGTAACACTGAGCAACTGGCACCCGCTTGAAGCTTCTTTGTGCGTACTTGTTTTTTAGATTACCGCGTGAAGTAGCGGGGCCTTACAAAAGTAGGTTTCCGCGCAGGTATGGTGGTTGCCGAGGCAGAGAGAAGAATGTAATGTTAGCTGTAGATTCACTTGACGGGTCCTCGTAAAGTCAAGGATTCCCGAACACTGAGTAGTATTTCGGATCCACCACACTCGTTTGTGCTCGCCACGGTGGTTATAACTAGACAACGAGAGCTCTAGCTCTTTGGTTGCGGTGTTATGTTGTATATAGATGCACCATGTGCATGTAAATGCACCCGCCCACAAAGTAAGCATCTTGACCAAAGGAGGCGAGCCAGCGAAGTGAATGTTTATATGGCAAAGGCCCAGAGCTCAGATTCGCTATGCTGTTTATTTACAAACTGCACTTCTCGAATAACAAGTCCGGAGTGATTAATAATTGGGGGACCTGTTCTTCACAGCTTTAGCATAGCAGCGCTTTTTCTTTTTCTCTGAGCACGGGCCTCGTATAGGCCTATTCTCTGAAGAAAGTTAGCGTAAACATTTTGGAATGAATGCTGGGAATGGAGGCTTCACCTAGTGCACTATTATACAAAATCGAAAAAAAATATATTTCTGAAAAACTTTCACCGAAATTTTTGCCCCCTGTTACTGCTATACATTTCTTGAAAGTCTTCCTGGATTCGGGTCGAGTTATAAGTCACCAGAAGAAGCGAACGAGCAAACGAAAAACGATGCTTTATTGCCGATGTTACGGCCGGGGACCGGCCTTCGTCAGGGCATACGTCATATATATATATATAGTCTCAATATTATATAAGTTGCGCTTTTATGCAGTTATCCACACGGCTGTCTGAGTACCTTCGAGTGATTGCTCAGAAGAAAATTCCCGGCTAAGAATGACTAGCTAACACATTATTTGTGTCTGCCTGGTCAGTGACGAACTGTTATTTCCAACAAAGTGGTTTTGTGAGTTATGCAGTTATTTTTCTGTCTACCGTTCAAACTACCAAAGGATAGCTCGCTCATGTATCCAAACAAGTGCCAGGTTATGTTGACGTCGTCGAGGCAAAGTGGATATTTGTTGCCCCTAACCACATTCTCTTTAACTCCTTTTCTTTTGGTTTTCCTTTGTTATAAACGGAACTTTTGACTAAAAAAATGCGCCGTCATTTTTTGCGCAACATTCTGTTTGTCTCTCGGTAACCTCCGTGATTAACTCCGGCAGCGTGCCTGATGCCTGTATGAAAGTATCAGACGTCGATATTATAACAGATGCTTCTGCAGAAGTAATGTTCTTTATTTTATTTACTTATTAATTTATAATTCATTTTTTGTAAATCGCTTATGCCGCGATCATCGCTGTTGAGAGCGAAGAACGCCGGCCACCTGTCCCACGTTCCGCAATTTCTCCCATAAATCTGCCCACATTGGTCTTGCAGTTCCTCGCTATCGTTCTACCATTTGTATTCAGAAGGACCGCTCTTTCTTTTTGAATCGTTTCTCGTTGCCAAATTTGCCCCACTGCTTTTCTGTTGTAATAGTGAAAAAGTAAAAAAAAAAAAACAGAGTCGGAGTTGTTCCCGCTTTCTTCGCTTAAATCGCCGTGGATTCTATCCCGACCGGTGAACTCCTTCCTGATCCCCACTCCCAAAAACTCGGTGGCTTTTCTCTATTCTCTGAAAAGGAATGCTCGCTCAAAAAAAAATGCGAACTGCACACGCTCAGATCGTTCATTTCTCGTTTCACTCGTCTGAAACAAGCTCCGCGAGCTTCTCGTTCCGTTTCTTCTACACTTTCCCCATTCCTTTAGATACAACCCTCATATTCTCTTCCCCTGTCCCCTCCCTTCTGCCAGTGTATAGGCTCCCTCCGTTCCCTATACTTCCCCTACCTTCCTCAACGACCGCCGGTGAACGCGGCCTTCTCTTCCCAATATAACCAACAGTCCTCATATTCCTGTATAGGCCTGCCGAATTTCTTCCCCATTTCGTGCGCCCGCTTGTAGCGCGGGCCTGTCTCTTGGGAAACGAGCTTCTGTCCTTTCCGCGCGCCGGTAGATTTGCATAAAAAAGCGATTATTCTGTTTTATAATACCTTTCAAGAGAGGAAGTCAGCGCTCTCAAGGCCGGCGCCAGGAAAAGACGAACAATTGTAACCTGAGACCAAAGACAATAGTGCTCGGACCCGCTGTTCTATATATGTACGCATCGATCTGGTACGTGTTTTTCCTTATATAAGTCGTCTGCTTCGAGAGCAACGTGTGCGTCACAACTAAGACGTTACGGCTCTTGATCGGTTTTGCGAAGGTACGGAATGGTTTTGAATATGGCTGATACACGAGACCAATTTGTCGGAATATCTCGCAGAAAAAAAATTGGGAATGTACGCAGTAGTCGCGCGTTATCAAGTGATATCTCTGGATAACGCAGGCCGCGCACGATGCACGTGTCATACGGGCGGTCTGAATCGTCCGCAAATTGACCCACTTTTGAAGCAACCCACTTTTGGTAAACAAACGTCACTAGTGAACTACCGTGTCACTCCCAGCGACCTTTCTTCGGATCGTCGCTGTCGTGGTTCGGAGATTGTCCACGTATCGCGTCTGAAGCCGCTCGTTCGACGTTCCGTTTCTATCTAAGACGCGTCCGGGCTGGCCGCTCACGCGTGGCGGAGAAATAAGTGTGAGCGTTATTCATGCGCGTCATCTTATTATATGTACAAACTCATCATCATCAGTCTGACCTGTGTTGTGGGGCAGAGGCTCGGCAAGTGAAAGAGGTGTCTTGCAGCCAAAACGTTGCCTTACAATATATATATTGAATTATGATATACGTCAATAAGGTGTGAAGCGGTTGGAAAAACTCACTCACGACTCGACTCGTCCACACTAACTCACACTCTCTCTGGCTAAAATCGATCCGTGAGCCTGGTCTAAGTTAGCGCAGCTGAGTAACACTTTTGCAAACTTGAGTCCGGTTGGGGAAATTTTGGCGATTATGAGTACGAGTGAGATCTAAGCTCAAGATAGATTTCTTGAGTGAGTCTAAGTGATCTCAATTCTTTTTTCGTCAACCTATGGTGTTAAGTGTTGCTGGGTTGAAGATTCCTGTGCTCCACAAAAGAAAAACGGCAAACTGGGGAGGACAGCTCATCGTCCCGAGTGTGTTACACGCTGTTTAGAAGTTCCTGTACCGGCTTTCCTTGATTTCGGTTATATTCAAAGCGAATTTATAAGAACCTAAGGTTATACAACAAATAAAATGAATTATAAATAGAAAAACCACTAAATTTGAGGAAGCAACTTTATTGAAACGTCCTGCTGCATTTTAGCGACAGTCTTATAGGACTACCGGATTACAGCGTTGCAACGCAATAGAGAAGCTGCACATGGTTTCAGATGCGTTGTTGCATGGAGAACATTGATGCAGTCGGCTATATACATATATAATATGAATTTTTTTGTTGTTGTTGGCTATGGGGGCATGTCAAAAGACAGCTGTATTCAGAAGTATGGTTGATGTAAGCAGACGCGTTTAAGTAGACCTTATAAAGTGTAACTGCTTATCAAACATCTGTATAAGGTCCGATGTGTCGAGTAAACTAGTTCCAATCTCCAATCTCCCATACTGCGATCGGTTCATATGCCTATCCAAAGATGAAGACGTCTGCGGCTGTACTTTCGTAGAAAAAGATAAGACATTACGTAAGGGAATCCCATAAACCCGTGTTGGAAGTTTCGCAGCTAGCGCTGCCGTTCTTCTACCCTGGCTTCAGAAAAAGACGTTGAACCGTTGCTCAAGGCTTGCGTTGCTCTTTATTACAGTCCGCTTTTCTTTATATTGCGAGGCCGCGAAAGTCGTAGGTCTGTGATGTACTCACACAGAAACTAAGTCCTTGGTTTAAATGCCCACATGTCGCCTACGCTCCACATTTTACCGCGTACGCAAGAAGTAACGTCGGAAGGAAATGGTGACGTGGACGCGTCATTGACATGTCCCGCCTTACCCGTGAGATATGAAAAAAAAAAAAACTATTCCTCTCACCGACGTGACGGGGAAGAAGAAACAAGTAAATAAACGAGCAAGCAAATGCTGGGGTAGAAATGCGTTAGTGGAGGCGCGTAAACGCCAACCATAAAAGCCTCCGGGCTTCGCGTCCGTCCCTGAAAACCTATCACGGGGGCAAGGCTTCGGCCGAAGGGTAAATAGAAGACGAGACCCGCATAATACGAAAGAAGCTTGCGCATCGCTAGAACAAGAAAAAAAAAGTGAGGATGAGAGCGATTGAAGAAGAAAAAATTGATACGAGAAAAGTGATAAGGCAGGCGTGGGGCTGTACGTATACCACTGTAGGGGCAATGGAAGGGAAAAGAAGGGTCTTCTGAAAGGAAAGGGGGCCGCTATGAAGCAAAAAGCGAATAGCGAGCTGCGCTCATGGATGACACAGCGGTATCAGCGAGTGGTATTGCTGTTTCGGGTTGAAGGGGGTGGGGCTGCAAATTTATTTTGATGTCGGAGTCTTTCGTGGGAGGACATGGGATGGGTCGCGAAGCGGGCGCCGATCTGCGGGACGGGAAGGAGTGAGAATAAAAAGAAATATGATTGGATACTTTTCGTTTACTTTCATTTAAGAAAAAAAAAACGAACGAGAGATATAAAGACTGAGCGGTAAGATATGGAGAAGTTTCGAACTAGTTGTGAGAAAGAGATGAACACTGAGGCTTTAAAAGAAACCAGATTGAAGCGGCAGCTTGTGTCGCCAAAGGAGAGAGAAAGAGAGTCGATGACTTGTCCTCCTCCCTAGATTCGAAAGCTTGGCTTCTGTGGCCTCGGCGATCAATCCTAGGTCGGTAAACAGAACGTGGAGGGTACTAGGATTGAACCCGTTGCGACATTTGTGTAAATAAATAGATAAATAAATAAATAAATAAATAAATAAATAAATAAATAAATAAATAAATAAATAAATAAATAAATGACGGGGTGGGGGCAAGCAGGAAACGACAACATCGCTCATAGTAGCACGGCTTGCGTTCTTGCTTGGTGTGTGCCGGCCTGGGAAGGCACGCAGTCAGGGTCTTGTTAATCTTCAAACCAAGCTTTGTGTGTCACTCCCTCTCATCTTGCAGGTGTTTGATACTGGGTAGCGCCTGTCTTCCCAGTTACTCAAGTTTAACCACCCGGTATATGCTGAAACGTATGATTCAGGCAACTAAGGTCACTGGTTACGTGCATCTTGCCGTCTGACTAATCATCACGTGAATCAATAAAAGTTTTGACGATCACCCATAGTAGATATTCTTATTAGCAGCTGCTCAAGGGCACTCGACGCAGTTTGACAATGGTTACTGTGCTAATTGAGTCACTCTAAACGTGATGAAACTCTACCTCCGTGAAATTTTCTGTATAACAAACACCACGAAAAAAAAGAAAACAGGTTTATAAGTACATGACCATCCCAAATGTTTCAGAAAAATACTGCTCACATAAAATACTTTTTTCTGCGCTAGCTGGTTCTTCTTAGGTTAACTGTTTCATACTGGAACAGCGTGAAAACCCGAGATTCAGAGACAGAAAGTGACACAAGATCGTGTTGTCAACTTTCTCTTTCCCTGCAGCCTCTCTCTCCCTCCCGCCCCTTCAGCTTTGGGATTATAAGAAATAGGCACCAGCCCATAATATCATGGCTGCTCATTTTATCCGCACGCTACTCTACATATCGAGTGAATTCACGAAACGTTTCGTTCGTAAATGACATGAAAGTGATGAAATCACACGTTTGTAGCACGAAGCCACTGGGTAATTAGAAATAGAAGCTTCTACTCGAAGAAAACAAATAAAGGCGTAGGTAGGTTCGATTTCCGCACCAGAACGAATTTTTCTTCAACCCGGAGTGTTGACACCTTTCTGAGAAATTCACATGAAATTCCTTGTGCTTCGTTCTAGAGACATGTGGTATTCAACCATCTCTTTCATAACCGTACCTCAACACTGCGGGATTCCGCAGAGCTCATTCGAAAATGCGGTTTGCATTTGGTCCACCGCTCGAGTTTATTGTAAGCGTTGGGTATGGCAGAAGCTGTATCTCACGAGCAATCCTAGGCGTACGAGTTTCACTGTCAACATGCTGTGAGCTCGTCTTTTTACAGGATCATCTCGCTGCTCTAATAGATCACCGGCATTCTCACATTCTATCGCTTTACACACATAACCCAAATATGAGACACGCGTGTACCGGCGCACTTATTCGACTCGATGGCGAGATGTGCTGGGCCCGAAGAGAGAATCATCCTCTGCCCAGTGTGGTTGGTGGCAAAGTAAGTGGTTGGCTGTCTCCTTGCGAAACGTCGGCTGCACACCCTCCGGCGGTAAGCTCCATCTGTGTTCGCTATCGGCACCCACGCTCTGAGACGGCATTGCGCAATGTGTAGTCGTTTACTGTTTCGAAGAACCGCCAGATGGCTCTCCGTTTTACGGCCTGGGCGGTAACGCCAGCGTCTTACACAGCGCTGAACCGAGCTGAATGAAACGCGCATCACGTTGGTCTCCCGTCTCCGCACTCTTTATCGTCGTATCGAATGTTCACTTCGTGGCTGCCAGGTGCTGCCGCAGTAAAGAAAGAAAACCCACCGTACGAGCATCCCGTTGGACTGGGAGGAGTTCCCTACTCCTACGCGGCGATCAAAAGTACGCCTGCGTCTTCACGTGTTGCGCATCAAGAATGTAAAGACGGAAAACGAAAAAGAGAAAAGGCACAGATGGTAACTAGTTTGGCATAACCGGTATGCTACCTCTAACAGGAGGAAGAGATGGGGTAGATTGAAAAAAGAGTAAATACAGAGAGAAAGGGAGGGGAAGTACACACGTACACACCTAACGTCACCGCGCAGAGCGACAGTCTTGTGCTGTAAGCGGCATCATTCTACAGCCACTCGTGCTAGTCTGTGGTCCTTAGAAATTTTAGCCTTCGTTGCTCGAAACCTCGATGACTTTCCAGAATGTAGAGGAGGTTCTAAACGCTGTAGAGGCGTAAAGACTGCATTCAGGCCCTACTGTTTTCTTGGAATTCACCGTCATGGTATCACATAAAGGCGCAATATAGAGTAATGTTCATGTAAGAAAACGACGAGAGGTGAAAATAGGGATAGTCAGACAAAAAACATGACATCGGGTATTCGACCTCTACTAGAACACATGTAGGGGATCGAATAAGAAGCAGGGAGAGTAAGAAAAGGCACAGAGGCCCCACCAAATTGGTCACTATTGCGACTGACTCGCCACTGCGCAAGAACACCTGTTTATTTCAGAAAACAATATGAATACAGGGTACGACAGCATCTGCAGGAGTACTCGCAGTTGCGATGATCATGCACGGTTCACACTCAAGGTTTGTCACACAAACACAAACACACACACACGCACACACACGCACACACACGCACACGCACACATACGCACACACACACGCACACACACATACACACACACACACACGCTCGCACACACAGAGAGAGAGGAGAGAGACGAGAGAGAGAGAGAGAGAGATGGCACTGCCTGATATTGGAGAGAACCCGTCGTAGACAGAATTGTCTGTGCATGCTCTTGCGTGCGCCCGTTTCTTTAGTGCTTTGTTTGCTGTCATGATGTCGATGGCAGTGGTCCCAAGCGAGGCATTCTATTTGCGAATCCTGAATATCGCATGAAGTGTGACAGCGAAACGTCGCTATCTGCACCCGCGCCGCCGCTTACCGCCGATCATCCATTGTGATAGCCGATCATGGTGGCGCGACGGGTGATACTACGGCAATGGAAATGAAGGAAAGCTGCCGGATTGATATATTATTCATGATCGTCCGGTTCGTTTCCCCGTCGGCGCACATAACGTGCCGCTATACTGCCCATTCCTGCGCCCGTCGTTTCGGTGCTGGTGGAAGGCATAGTTCATGATGCCGAGCGCGATGCCTTGGCGTCGTAATGGGCAGCGCCTATAGCGCCGTATTGCAAATGAGGCCGTTCAGATCGAGAATCTCGCCTACGTCTCGGTATACGCTGCTTAGGATAACCATCCAACCGTGCTCCTATTCAATGACGTCGTGTGCGTCGCTGGCTATTTGTATACGCTTGTATGTTGCAGGAGCCTTCTCAGAAGACATTAAAGGGCGCGCCGTTGTGAAAGCTGCCGATTGGGAGCGCGGAGACATCTGTGTTAATAAAGACGTATAAAGTGCTCACTGGCACGCGTGTCATTATCCTTGATGGTGCTCTGTTCCGCCTGATGAGGCATGCGTGTATGGCGTAGTGTTTAGAAGATTGAACTTCTTTTCTATACTAATAGCAATTATATGGACATTCTCAGGTGGTTTTTGCCGTCGTCGCCGCCGAAGCCGTCACCGTAATTCAGGTATATGTATATATGTACGTATATATATGCGGGGAAAGATGCGCTAGCCTCCTCTTTCAGCGGAGCGAACATCGCCTTTTCGGCCACGGTCGTCTGAATGCGTGCTTATCTTGTGAATGAACAAAGGGGAAGGGTGTGCTTATGGTTGCCGTGCTATCGCAGCAACGATCAGCGCGTGGCTCTTGCCCCGACAGCAGGTGGGAGCTTCTACGGGCTGCGCTCTCAACACGAAAGAGAGAGAGAGAAAGAGAAAGCATTTATTGAGTTAAACTTGTGAGTTATGGTGGGAGGGTTCCTTATTCCAGGAACCCTCTGGCCTGGACAGCCCGCCGGGGTCAAGTGACGCGTTGACAAAAAAAAAAAATGGCGCCAAAAGTGTTCCGGGAGCGACCTTGTTCTCTTACACCAGCGCTTTGTAGAATTACGTGAGATCAGATCTAAATGAGTTTTCTGCCAGCCTCACTTCGTATAACATTGCTATTTCCTAGCCTTGCTTCGTGAAACATTCGAATATGTTGTTAGCGTATTCATTTCTTCGCTCTTTTGTTGAAACTGTTATTTTTTTGTTTATTATTGTTGGATAGAACTTTAGAAATCAACTTCAGGCTTTAGAAGTCACCGTCATGTGTATAAGCCTCACCAATGAGCGCCCATTCTAGACTGACGTCATGAGACGAGAATACGGTGACTCCGTCATCCTGGTCATGGACGGAACTACTTTAGTCACGGCGCCATTCGCTGGTCGCGTCTGAGTCGTCTGCAGGTTGGGCCTCTCAGTTCTGATTCGACAGCTAGAATATGTTTAACACCTGCATTTAGCTTTACACGGTGGAGGTATGCTCTGGGATGGTGCAACTCGTAGCGAGACAAACTGCCGAAGTAGTTCATGCTTCTTTAGGTGTCGAATACATGCTCGGTCGGTTAGCCTAAGGCGAGAAGTAGTTCAAGAAGTCTGATACGCATTAAAAGAATCGTTTGTGGTCGTTGATTACTGAGATGACTTGTTAGCAATTTTTTCTACAATTGCGGTAAACGAATCCTACGCTCGATCAGTAGCTCAAAACAATAACAATAACAAAGAAAGCGATATTTCAGGATTGTACACCTTTTTATAATTCCATCTCATTTTGGATTATGCTACGTTGCAGCTGTCTGGTTCCAAAAAAAAAATACGTTCGTAGAAGGTGCGGCATTTGTGCAGAGGTAAAAAGGGGAAATCTGTTATGCACTGGTAAGAGTGCTTGACTCTAATGCTTGTTGTTTCACTTTCGGATAGGTAAACTTCATTAACGGCGGTTTATACGTGCAATCGTTGATATAATATCAGATAAACGGGCCCATTGCACAACCTTGGTGTTCAAGTCAGGCAGACATCCCTCATTCTGTTTCATTCCAATCAACGTAATGTGTACTGCCATTGATTAGTTGCTACTTTTTATCAATTTTAAATTGAAAGAGTTTGCCGGCTCACTAAAAGCATGCTCAAATCACCATGTTTGTAGTTTGAGTGTGCTTGCGAAACGCTCTTTAATTTTTTTATGAGCCGCCCCTGCCACTGTAACACGTGTTGTCGAGTTCTGGGCCTCAATGCACCATTTAATTTTTCACGAGCTTTCATACACGTTCTTAGTCTAAAAGGAGCTTCTTGTATGGAGAAACTTGTTGCTATACCTTTCAACAAAGCATGCTGAGTAAATGCGTTTTTCTAGAGGTGTGGTGCATTCATTTTCTTTGACGAATAACATTGCGAATATATTCACTGTCTCCCAGCACCTGACGCTCTTGTTTTATTCTAGCGTAATTTTTGCTTATGTCCTCAAGTTAAAAGCTCGTGACGAATGGCTTTGTTCGTGCGTTCTTCATTCACAGTGACGGTTGGCATCTTAGATCAGCGGCCATTATCTATAAGTGGCTCTTATCTGAAAAAAAAACACCAGAAAAGTGAGAAGACAATGAGGTATATCGCTAGTCGGCTGATTTGTTTAGGCTCGCCTCGCATTTCTTATTTTTTTGACAGCCTAGATTTTTCAAACCGCTTTTGCGATTTCAAACAATATGTGATAATGTCGCGTATCGGCGACAAAAAGAAATAATCAAACTCATTGCGGTGGTTTTTGCGTCAATTTTTAGTATTCTTTTTATCTTTTATTGCTTCGTTGCTTCTAAAAACTTGTACTTAGCTTCCAACGCGGCTTCTAATGTTCTTGCCTACATATCTCGAGATAATCACCAGCATTTGCTCCAATAGCTTCTCCGTTCCTTATTAAACGATTACCTATGCTTTGAATTTTAATGAGACGCCCTCAATGCTAATGGTGTTCACATCTTCAACAAATGTAGCACAAGTCACAAATCGCAGTGAATCCTAGAAAGCTGCTATGAAAAAAAAAAAGCGGAGAGTCAAGGAGTCGCCTCGGTTCAACGAATCAATTCGTAAAAAATAAAAAAAGAAACATCGTTCGGTGCACTAAAAGATGTTTTTTTTTAGAGTAAAACGAGTACTTCGCAGGATAATTTTTTCATTCTTCGTTGTCGTTTTTACGTATAGCTCCAAGCTGCCTTTGAACAGGCGTTAAGTAAACCTTAAGCGATGTCTTCAGGCTTGTAAATGTGTACGCGGGCTCCGGCCTCCTTTTTTATATTTTTTTCTCGCTGGCGCATTTCTGAATAGCGTGCGAAGGGGACACATTCAATGACTGCCTAGCCGTGCGAGTTGCCCCAAAAGCACGGGCATCAAAGGATCGCGCGCCTGCCTCTCATTGCTCGAAGCATTGACCGTGGCCGCCGGTGCTTCCATGTTTCAAAGGGTCGAGCGGCTTGTCGCAACCGGGCTTCTTCGGGCCGCCATCTTTCCAGGCAGCGGTGGTCGATGCCATTGGCGTCGTTAGCGCCCGCTGGACAGTCGCCGCCGGACCCTATTGTGTCCCTGTTGGTGTATTGTGGTCGCCCAAAGCGGAGGGAGTGCAAAAAAAGGAAGCATAGAAGACACGGTTCCCGACGCTTACCTAATTGATGGCCTTTTGTTTCGCCGTCGACAGACACCCAAGCTGCGGTCGAAGCGGAAACGCAGTTTTTATTTTTTGTTTTCTCCGCGAGCTCTATTGTTTTGAGACGCCTCGCTGACAAAAGCGCGCGGGCCTTAATATCACGACACCTGTTTTTGTCGTAGCATTTAATCGTTTGAATAGCATGAACAAGTGCAGAGATGTATCGGGCAAAGAAATACAAATAGCATATGTACCGAAAAAAAATAATTGACAGTCAATCCAACAGTGCGACTGATAGCACAGCACAAGCATAACGATGCGATTACAACAGCGATGACATTAGCCAGAGCAATGACTTCGAGGACGGCATTTTTGACAGTCACGTGATGTCACGTGATGCCGGTGGTAACGGCGATGGCGGCCCACAATGGAGGGTGATCAGAATCTTGTAAAATCACAGAAAAAATAGAGTTTCATAGTCAAAGCTCTACTACTGCATGCGTGGCCTCCGCGATTAGCTCGGGGAGTGCACCGAAACGACTGAATCTGATTGGTTGAGGTCATGCGTGATGCCTCGCAAGGCCATTCATTGCGTCGAAATGACCTTGAGCCGTTGGAGCGCAACGCGAGGTGCGAGCCAGATAAATGTGACGCTTTGGGCGCTCAGCCACCTCGGACGCTGCAGTCGAAGCTGCTACTATTTTGTCCAAGCGTCTCTCTCGTTCTAAAACACGTCACGTGATGCTCTGTAAAGGAGCGTCGCAGGAAGTTGCGCTCGCAAGGCGCACTCGGCGAAGGCATACCTGCTTCACTATTATCAGCGCGCGATCACTCTACATTTGCTAAAGTACCCCTAAGCCAGCTCGAACACCAAGCACTTAGAGCCTTTTCCCATAGCCAGCGTTTTACGTGAATGGCTATATAAGCGTTGCTGACAGACATAGGGCTGAACGACTCATTATGGCGGTGCATTGACCGTATTTTAGTGTACTAGTTGTACATTACTATCGTCATATCGTCATAATGACTTTACGGCTCCTGCATAGAGTGCTGTTTCATTCCTTTTCATTCATTCACACACCCTTTTTGCTTCTCAGATATGCAGTGCAGCCTACTAGATATATATATATATATATATATATATATATATATATATATATATATATATATATATATATATATATATATATATATATATATATATATATATATAAGGGAAAGAAGTGTGTACCTCAGGGCTCGTTTTTCCGTGTTTTAACACAATAGTAATGAGATATAACAGACAGTAATGCCAAGGAATGTACAGGGGAAGTTATTAAGACCAATGGAATGTAAATAAGAAGAAAGAAAAGTGGATGAAAAAATTACCAACTGTGATATATATATATATATATATATATATATATATATATATATATATATATATATATATATATATATATATATATATATTTATTCTGACGAAGGCCGGTCCCACGGCCGAAACGTAAAGAAACCTTTCCGTTTTTCGACGTGTGTCTTCTTTTTATTCATACTATTTACCGGCGTCCAAGAATTTATTTCCTGCAATTATATATATATATATATATATATATATATATATATATATATATATATATATATATATATATAATTTCGCATTCATGGTAAACACTCCTTTTGTTTCTTCATTTTTCTTCTTTCTTTGTCTCCTTCATCACAAACAAGTATACACTGCATTTAAATTCATCACCGCATAGTCGTATCGCCTTCTATCACGCACGTGGTGGCAGTAAGAGAACCGTTTCACACTGCTTCTACTGTTTCGGTTTTTCTTTATTTTACGGGTTTATCATGCCCGTCACTTTATGATAGTTATTTGCGTACACCGTTCTCAACGGTACCCCTAGAGAAGGCACACACGAGCGTTCTCAATAGCTAAAGTAAGCAGTTAGCGCGTGTCGAGAGCAATAGACACGGATAAAAAAATTAATGGAGCGACCGAATGCAGTAGTAAGTGCGTCGGGCGACCTCATTTAACGGGTAGCTTATTGATTTTATAATTATGGGCATTGATTCGGGAACCGAGAAAGTGAGCGCTTCCACTACGACACAATGAGTATACCTACGTCCATCAGTGAAGAAAAGAAGCAAAACAGCAAAACAAAGAAAACAAAAGGGACTGTTACCCTCCCTGCTCGTCGTAAATCAATGCCTAGTCTAATTAAGATTAGCGTGGCTTGCCTCCACACTTTGTGCTTCCCGGTCTCGATGAGCTTTTGTCGTTCGATAGGATAGTGTCTGCGTTACTTCACAAACTTCGTGGGCAGATTGCTAGCCCTCTTTTTTATTGTTTTGCTGCTACCTGCGTTAGAGGAAAGCAACATGACTAGGGTATCTACAGCGTGCGATAACGAGCATAGGTGAGTTTCATCTGACTGGGAAAAGCGCAGCTCTCTTTTTTGACGTGCCCTTTTTACGGTCGCAGAGCTGCGGTTAATGTTCGAAGTAATCAGAGCCTGTTTATTGCTATCTCATCATCGGAGAACTTTCTTGTGCTCTGTCTCGCGAGCGTTGTATGCATGGAGATCAAAAGAAAGATTGGTGTCCTGGCAGGTACTCGCTTTTTTTTTACCTGCCACATAGCTGGCATTTTGCTTTAGCGTACACTTTGTTGTTGCACGAAACTAATTTTGTAAGGGGTAATGAAGCCATTAAGCTACGGGCTGCATGATAAAGGCAGGAATAACAAATACCTTCGCTTTTTAGGTCTTGGGTGTCGAGCTGCTCCATCTTTCTCTTAACTCGCACAATACGTCATGCTAAGCCACTAAAGTTTGTAACCTGTTACTCAGGTTGCCGGTGATGAACGTTTAAAAAAACTCCCAAGCATTTCCCCGAGGGTGAACATGGTTAAGTGCGAATACACGGGGTGATGCTATGAGAGGTATTTATTAATTCGCACTATTATATTTATTAATCACACTATGGTGCCTTTATGGTATATTGGTTCCTGGGAATCGCAATTTCATCACACGGGGGAGTTTACGTTAACTCACTGGCGAATGCCAACGAATTTTAACTTTACTCCCCCTCACGACCCGCTCTCTACGGGAGACTGAGAGAGAAGGCGGGCGCGCGAGAGAGAGGGGTGCGCGTGCAGCTGCAGCGAGCAAGAAGAGCGGAGGAGCGAGCGAAGGGGGAGGGGGTATAAGGCGCGTTACTGACAACCGATATCAGCGTCGCGTCCGTGGCTTATTCGGTAGAGCGTCGCGCTGCGGCCCGCCAAGTCCTCTTTCTTTTAAAGATAGAGAGCAGACTGCGGACGCCGCCGACGGCGGTGGATGGTTTGGGGTCGCTTATAAAGTGTATTCACACTTAAAAAGTCACAGTTTCGGCACAAGGCCGGATCAATGAATGCTACAGCGACACATCGGACTGTTACACGAAGTAATGCGAGGATATTTAAGAAGCATACGAAATATAGTGAACATGGTCAAACGTGCAATCCGTGGGAGCTGTTCCGCAGGTGTTCGTACAACACGCGGTATAATCGCAAAGGCCGAACTACATACAGCGTTTTCTCCGAAGTTTGTCCAGCGTTTCCTTCCTTGGCGTCAGTCGACGTCGGCGGTACCAGTTACGGTAGCGCAAAGTACAGTTACAATGAACTTCACCAGACCGTCTACCTCAGATTGTGCCAGACATAGCAATGTGGGCGTTGATGCCGGAAGCAGCTGGATGGTGGGATGAGCTTGCTTGTTCCTTCATGCATGGCTCCCACCCACGACGAGGGATCGGCCATGAAACCGGCGGTAATGCATAAGTGCATAACAGCATAGCTCCAAGCGAGACATGCTAGCTTTGCTCAAATATGTTTCTATCAAGTCCATTGAGAATAAACCTGTTCTAAATTATGTATATATACGTAAAGCTCGCTGTTAGTGATATGCCTATAGCATAAGTTCGCACTGTTGTGGAGACTCTTAACCCCGTTCCGGAGTGGTTTCCCCTTCTGGAAGCTTGTGTGTGTTTGCCTGACTTCTGATGAATTATGTTGTGTGTAGTTCACAATTATTGGTGTTTATTTCGTGCATCAAAAAGACAAAAAGGGTAGCGCGGCCTAGTTTGTTAACGCAGAGCGCTGAGGAGTGATGTGTGGCTGGTTTGAATCTCCGGTGGGGTGCCTTGGAATTTTTTCTTCTGATTTTTATGCCTTGTCTATATGTATACATATACATATCTGGGACATGACGGCAACGGCGACGGCGAAATCTTCTCGTTAATGTCCCTGTCGTTTCTCGCCACGGTGGTCTAGTTGTTGTGTGCTCAATTGCTGACTTACAAGTTGCGGGATTGAATCCCTGCCGTGGTGGCTGCATTTTAGATAAAGGCGAAAATGCTTTTAGCCCGTGTACTTAGATTTAGGTGGTGTGTATTCGCGATAGTAATGTAGGCAGTGGAAAAAACGTGTATTTACGTTCTCTTAGAGAAGCTTCAAATTTCTGTGCATAAATTTTCCTCGCTCTTGATTTTTTGCAGGCCCTGGACACCAGGCCCCGGCAATCCCGGCGCTGGTGCCAGAGACACTTGTAGGGAGACCGGCGATGACGCAGGAAGTTCGAGGGGCTGCTTCACAACCGGCGAGTCGCTGAGGTCGCCAGGAGGGAGTAACTCGCTATCAGCATCCGGTGACGATGACGATATGGTGACGCGACGCTTCAAGAAAGGCACTGTGTACAGCGCTCTGGCAAGTCAGAGTGGCCTGGACTTTCTCCGGTCGTGCTTCAGGCGACAAGGCCCAGCTGGAGTGAGCGCTCTCAAATCATGGCTCTGAAGACGACTCCAGGGTCCCACCTCCGCCACCACCCCCGCTGCAGGAAAGGAAGCCTGCGCCTGTGCCCTCGCATGAGAAGTATCCTTCGTGGCCAGTCACTCCAGCAGCGCCGGTGACGTCGACGGCTTGCCGGTCCAAGTCGTGGACGCAGGAGACCGACTATCCCAAGGAGAAGTCCCAGGGATATGCAAGACCCAAGAAAAGCTTTAAGATCTCCACGCAGCAGTTACAAGCCGGTGCTGGAACGCGCCTGCGAACCAGGAGCGAAGAAGGCGCCGGCGTCCTCTTCGGTTTCAGAAGACGGAGGTAGCGTACCGAGTGCCAATGACGTCTGTTTCTCGGCCGAGCTTGTGAAGTCGAGTGAGTGCAGCGCGGACGCCTACCTGAGCAAGTACGACGAGTTCCTGAGACAATATCAGCGCTGGAGTGAGGCTCCCTTCCTGCAGAGGCTGTACCAGGAAGGCGAGAGGGATGGTTGGCCGCGAGCCACCGAGGCACCACAGTTGGGCAGCGAGTCAGCCTGCGACTCACTTGGCTCCAGCGGTGGCTCCAGCCAGGACACGCTTAAGTGGCATGGCTCGTACAGCGACCTGAGCGCCTTCTCGGCGTCTAATGGCTCCTCGCTCTTCGACAGTGGTCACTCGACATTGCCGGACAGTGGTCGCCTGTCACCGCAGTCTTCGTGTGACGGTAGCCTCGCCGATGGCACCCAGAGACTCGTCTCGCCCAGTCAAGCGGCCGTGGCGCGCAGTGCTCGCGTGTTGCAGCCAAAGCGGCACGAGTCCGAAAGCGTGCTTTACTACGCACCCTGCGATGTGCAGCGCAACAAATCTCAGCAGTCCTCTCGACCCAGCGAGTGCTCGCGCGTGGCTCAACTGAAGGCCGCCTTCGACCCTCCTTGCACAATGACGGCTCACTCTTCATCCAGCCGGAAGGAACCACCCAAAATGCTGTTTCTGGACCCGGAAAAGAAGCATCGGGTGTCTGATCCCGAACTGAAAGCCATACAAAAGCAGGCGGTATTGTCTTTCTACAAACGCCAGACGTCGCAAGACTCCAAGAACTGCGGCCACAACACCAGCAGCAGCGGCAACAGGAACAGGACGCTTCCGCGGATTCCTTCATCGGCGAAATGGTCCGTAGCTGCGTCTGAGCCTTCCACGAGTCAGCCGCCATCTCTGACAACGACGGTCAATTCGGTAACATCTGCAATGTCTCCGGAAGCGAAAGACAAGGCTGACGCACCCTGGAGAGGTCCGCGGAGCTGGTCGGTACCAGACATCACGCAGCAACTGAGGCGTGGCACCGAAGGCGCCTTGGGGTCCCGTCGTCGCGGCGACGTGCAGTCGCTCGCGGAGGCCTCGAGCAGACGTTCTTGCGATGGGGCGCCGGTGAGCCGGACTTCGTCGGTGAACTGCAGGTCGCCCGCCGGCGTGCCGCCTCTCAAGAAGCAACTCTCTGTGGCTGTGCCTAAGGACTCAAGCGAGGCATCGAGAAGTAGTGAACATTCGTTTACCACAAGCAATGCGCCAAAGGTTCGCGTCTTCTTCTCAGTCATTAGTCAGCGGACTGGATCAACAGGTTGTTCAGGTAAGACTTCCGTTTATGATGCATGGGACCTCAGAGAATCGTTTTCTATAGGAAACTTCTTTGAAAGCCTAGCTTAAGAAAGTTTCAGCAAACTTTAGCAGCGATATCATCTCTTGTAGCCAGAAAAATTGAGCTAGATTCATTTGCGTGACCAGTACTCACAAGACCGCAACACGTACCACGTCAGAAGGAAGTACATAGAGCCGTAGTTTAGTCACAGAGTTACAGTGTGACCCAAGTGTGGGGCCGGCATCTCGTTGCGTTCAGTGACGGTTGATTTCTTTGGCTGTAATCTCATGCCAAGATCAGGAAGTATAAGAGCGGTGCAATGCACGAGGAGAACATTTTTCAAGTCTTTTAAGTTGTTATGCTTCTTTTTAAAAAGGGCACACAGACACATGCTACATAATTTCGTAGAAACTTTATGCTATACTTATTCGTTAAGTATAGCTACACATAATCACTTTGATCAAGGTAGAACCGTGTTTTATGAGTCGTCGGACGTGGCGCGTTTTGACAGGAATTGCAAAAATACATTTTTTGCGTTTCTAAACATGCTCGCAGCCACCAGATAACTATCGCATGCGATTTAGGTGGCTCGTTTAATTTGTTTTACGAAAAAAAATATAGTCCGACGGAATGTACAGCCGTCACAAATTTGCGTTGTAATTGCATTTAAGTACTATGTTCTAGGCCGCAGTTTATTCTATCACCTCCACTTGCTTTAACTTTGCTCTCCAGAACCTTTACATGAAATGATAGAAGCTTCACGCATTTATAGACAGTCGATCATGATGCCTGTTACGAAGGGCCCACAGCTCCATCAGTGCCGCAGTGGTTTAGTGAATTGAAGCATCACCACTACGTCCTTCGGAAACATCCCAGTTTTGTTGGGGTCAGCACCAATCATACCAAAGGCAAGCAATGACAGCCTCATAGAAAATCATCTTAGCGCTTTCCGCTGACTTCCTGCTGAACACTGTTTTCCCGTTTAGCTTTTATAGCCACTTAGTTTTATCTTCGCTTCTCTCCGCTGCCGCTCGCTTTTTTTTGCGACTTAGTTTTGTCCCAGTTGACATCGGCTTGGTGCTGCAAACTCCAGTGGACTTCAGGCTGCTCAAGCAGCTTTGCTCGCACTCTTGGCAGCTTCCTGTCGAAGTGGTCCTTTAGGCCACGGGAATCGAAGTGCGTTGCTTTTTGTTTACATCACTCTTTATCCGGAGTTTTTTTAATTGTCTCTTTTGTCCCCTGTGGCAGACGTGGGATTGCTAATTTCCGCTGTGTTGCGAAGTGAAGTTGTGCTAGACTCTGAGGGACCTAGCGAAATCCGCACTTACTGTATCCAACATTTCACCCTGAAGCTCATGTTGCGCTCCGCGCGCTGGTTTGATTCTTGACAAGTTTTCGGAGGACTTGTCACATTAGCAAAAAGCAAACAAACAGACATAAAAACAAGCAATACAGATACTACGTCGTTGATTAGGTGTGACTTTTTATTAGTATTACTTTACCTTTAGGGGCTTGGTGACAAAGCTGTATTCAATTTATCAGTCTTCTCTTGCTTTCGCATTTTTTTACTATGCCAGGATTTCGATTACGTAACCTTGTTACCTATTTTTCACTTAAGTTTGTTTCAGTATAGGTACTTAAGATAGTTGTAACAAATATCTTGACGCCTCCGCGAAATCTTATGCGGCAGCTTCGCAATCGTTGCGATATTATTATATCGGCCCAGACCCGCCGCCGTGGTCTAGTGGCTCGGCTGCTCACCCGCAGGTCGTGGGATTGAATCCCGGCTGCAGCGGCTGCATTCACGATGGAGGCGAAAATGCTGTAGACCCGTGTGCTCAGATTTGGGGCGCACGTTAAAGAACTTCAGGTGGTCGAAATTTCCGGAGCCCTCCACTACGGCGTCTCGCATAGTCGTATGGTGGTTTTGGGACGTTAAACCCCACATATTGATATTTCGATTATACCGGCCCACATTTCTGCCATAATGTACATGTTTGATTGCTTAACCGACGCCTAGGTGTTGCCTTGTACCGCCTAAGCATGTTATTGCCATGCATACGGGATTTTTCGTTGCGTCCTACTGCCGCTCACGTTTCTACAGTTTCTGTCGGGTTAACTTAAATAAAGTTAGCTGTTGTATATCTGATGCCTCCATTTAGTCAGCATAAAAGCACCATTGTCTATTTGATTTCTTTTATACATACGAATGTTATGCAGAATCTTGACTAAGAAAAATTTTGAATGTCGCTATACATTTGTAGCGGGAAGCGTTGGGGATTTGATTGATAACTACAACATGAGAGAAAAAAAACAAAACAAAGACAGAGCAATCTTCTGGAATTGTATATATACAAAGTGCTCAGCAGAATCTCGTTAGTATTAGGTTTTTTTTTTCAGAAAGAGAGAACATAAAAAAGCCTTAAGTGAGAAAAAAGGCGGCCCGGCCTGTCGTCTCTTTATGTCTCGTATTTTCCAATTACACAAGTTTTTCTTTCCCAGAAAGATGGTGTGTTGTGATGGTTCTTCCGAGGGAATGCTAACCAAAGAGATGCTTGCCGTAGTATTTGTGATAGTAATCAGCCAATGGAACACTTACCAAACTAAAAACGATGGAATTTCAGTGGCCATTTTTTATAGTTCAGCGCGCAGATTCTTACTTCATTGCTGAGACGTTGCAGTCGCGCTTTTTTCGATTGATTGAACACATTCCAAAGGAAGGCTGCTGGTTGTACTTCCCAATTTTCTTCCCCCTGCGCACGTGTTATTTTTGCCACTAGATTCTTGCTGCAATAGTGACGAACTCACTAGTCGAACCAGCAGTCCTTCTTGAACAGTGTTTTTAAGTGCGCTGTGCGTGCTGAGTTGTTTCTTCTCCGACTTCCCCAGAGACGTATGTGTTGGGGATGCAGGCGCGCAGACACGCACCCCCTTACGGACTCCTCTCAGCATCAGAGGGAATAGCGTGGTGTTGCAAAGAATTTACAGTTTCGTTCATCCAAGGCATCCGCAGGACATCGAAGTAGACGGAAGGAAGCAAGGAGTAATGGAAGAAAGCTACAGCACAGCCATACCGCTTGGTCACTACAGAGTGTTCGTCCGACAAGCGAACCATACTGGGACCTTAGGCATCTCGTGGCCTAGCTACTCCTCGCCTGGCCCGTGTAATGCCTCGGCCGTGCGCTCACGTCTGACGGGTGTGCATTCGGCCGAGTATTTATGTTTATTGGTCGGTCGTAAAAGCAGGGGAGGTCCTAACAGCGACCCAAGTTTTTATTACGGGCTGTAAATACGCGGAATCTTTTTGTTTTTACTTTTTGTTTCTCTGGGTTTCACAGAGAACCATAGATGTCGGCCTGGCCATACCGGCGAGAGAGTTTGCTTGCATCCCTCAGAGAAAGTCCCGATTTATTGAGACAGAACCGAGCCGGAGCAACCCCAAGTTTTTACTTCTCTAACGCGAAAAAGAGAATTCTTCTTTTCTCTACACGTACGTGAGATTGCTGCATAGAACTAGCACCCCCACCCACTCTCCCATCTTTTTTCATAGTTACACATCCCCTCTCTACCCTTGCGACACACATCGTTGCCTTCCATCTATGTTCACGGAGACTTCACGTCTCATTTCACTAATTATGTACATTTTTTTGTTTCGTGTCTCCGTTTAATGTGATCCTTCACGTTGCAGCTAGCTGCAAGACGTTCCATTCCCTCAGATGCCCACGTTCTTTGTAGCTTCCTACGTGCCCGTTAAGTATTTCTTTTTGAACTTCAGAGAAGACTGATTTGCAAGGCAAATATTCCTGTATCAGAGACGGAAAGTAATCGGTGCAGTTGGCTGTGATCTGTCCCACTTGTTTCATTTCTTCTTTGAGACGAACTCTTCGTTGGCTGTAGGGAATCAAGGTTCATACTCGCTGGCGAAAACAGAATTATTTTATGGAGTCATGGTTGTGTTCTATAGAAGCGAATGTTCCCGACAAAGCGCGCAGGTTATTTGCAATGCTGCTACATTTTGCTGTCAGGTAATGTGTTGTGTGTTCGTTTAGCCACTGTTTAATCGAGCCCTGTAACTCCGCCTCCAATTTTTTTGTTATATTTTTTCTGTTTCTCCTATCAAAGCATTTTCTCTTTATCAAACTGTTTATGCAATTAGTGTGTCTTAACATATCGTACCTAATGTCTGCAGCAGAACGCTCCTAGTTAATATGAATGAGCATATTAAAATTCATGTGTATTTTTGTATAATTCAAGAACAAGCTCTACAGGATAACGAAGGCAGCCTATTAAAATACGCACTAAGTGCTGCAGGTAAATACAAAAATAAAGTTGAATATATTACACTATTACCATTGAACATAACTGCCGGTTTTTGCGTCTTTGCATCATATTTGCACAGCCGTTCTTATGTAAAAGGATAAAACCTTTCAAACCATTTTCGTGGAACGGCATAACGCTACATGCCGCTTTCCTGTCTCCTCCTTGGTTTCCTGTGTTCATTATTTTATTGGCTGGGATTATCTCTTAAGAAATAGTGCTACATAAACAAGGAAGTCCTCGAAAACATGGTGGTGCAAGAAGCAAATTAGCGTGCTTACCCTTTTAAAAAAAAAGTTATTATCGCTTCCGCGTTTGATATATAGTAAATTAACTAATAATTAGATAATTTTATCTTATGAATATTGCATAATTCATTCTATTTTATTTAAAAAACCTTACTGCCCATTTTTCTTGTTCAAAGCCAAACCTTCTGTGGAGCTTAATAATATCAAATGACATTACGGTTGCACGAAAGAGAGATTAAAAATGCTGTCGTGAAAAATAAAAAGAAAAATTCACGTCATAGATACACGCTGGGAGGGTGGGGGAGAGGCGCCACAACTTCATCTTGTTGCTAGGCTCTTCGAAGTCGAGTTAAACGCGCTGAGGATCTCTTGTTGGGCTTGTTCGCCTTCTTGTTTTTTTTTTTCACCTGCTATCAATAGGGTTGACGAAACGAAAGACGAGAAAACAAAAGGCATATTATACCAGCCTGGACATAATTTGGTTATTTTAAAGCAATCGAAGCGTAAGTAAGTAGACCATAACACACTTTGAGGGGGTCGGAGTAAGCAAGCTGAGCATTGCGTGAAATGCGAAGTGCTTACGGCTACGCTGCATACAAGCAGCACCTGTAATCGTCAGAGTAGTGCTATGTGCCTTAGAAAAGGCCGAACGTTTTTGTTGGCTGGGATCAGGTTCTTTCTTTCTTTCTTTCTTTCTTTCTTTCTT
>WOVY01006779.1:0-24224 GCA_013436015.1 Rhipicephalus annulatus | reverse complement strand
GCGTCCATCTAGAGAACACTCAAAGTACCGCCATCTCGCATCTCGTATACCCTGTGGCACGTACCCGCTTTACACGTCCGCCTACGTGTCCGTCTGTCTGCCAGTCTGTCTGTCTGTTCGTCCATGCATCCATTCGTGCGTCCTTCTAGAGAACACTCTGAGTACCGCCATTTTGCGCGTGGTATAACCCTGTGGCACATACCCGCTTTACGTGTCTATCGACCTGTGTGTCTGTCTGCCAGTCTGTCTGTCCGTTCATGCGCCCATTCGTGCGTCAATCTAGAGAACACTCAAAGTACCGCCATCTCGCATACTCTGTGGCACATAGCCGCTCTACACGTTCCGTCTACCTCTCCGTCTGTCTGCCAGTCTGTCGGTCTGTCCGTCTGTGCATCCGTCCGTGCGTCCATCTAGAGAACACTAAAAATACCGCCACCTCGCATACCCTGTGGCACATAGCCGCTTTGCACGTCGGTCTACCTCTCCGTCTGTCTGCCAGTCTGTCTGTCTCTCCGTCCGTGCGTCCCTCCGTGCGTCCATCTGGAGAACACTTAAAGTACCGCCAACTCGTATATCCTGTGGCAAATACCGCTTTACGTGTCCGTCTACCTGTCCGTCCGTCGGCTGGTCTGTCTCTCTGCCTGTCCATGCGTCCATCCGTGCGTCCTTTTGGAGAAAACTCAATATACCGCCATCTAGCATCTCGTATACCCTGGGCAACTACCGCTTTACGGGGCCGTCTGTCTGCCAGTCTGTCTCTCTGTTCGTCCATGCGTCTGTCCTTGCGTTCATCTAGAGAACACTCTGAGTACCGCCATCTCGCACGTCGCATACCCTGTGGCACATACCCGCTTTACGCGTCCGTCTACCTGTCCGTCTGTCTGCCAGTATGTCTGTCTGTTCGTCCGTGCGTCCATCCGTGCGTCCATCCAGAGAACACTTAAAGTACCGCCAACTCGTATATCCTGTGGCAAATACCGCTTTACGTGTCCGTCTGCCTGTCCGTGCCGTCGGCTAGTCTGTCTCTGTGCCTGTCCATGCGTCCATCCGTGCGTCCTTTTGGAGAACACTCAATGTACCGCCATCTCGCATACCCTGTGGCACATAGCTGCTTTACACTTCCGTCTACTTGACCGTCTGTCTGCCAGTCTGTCTGTCTGTCCGTCCGTGCATCCGTCCGTGCGTCCATCAGAGAACACTTAAAGTACCGCCATCTCGCATACTCTGTTGCACCGAGCCGCTTTACACGGCCATCTACCTGTCCGTCTGTCTGCCAGTCTGTCTGTCTGTTCGTCCATGTACTCATTGTACCGCCATCTCGCATACCCTGTGGCACATAGCTGCTTTACGCGTCCGTCCACCAGTCCTTCTGTCTGCCAGTCTGTCTGTCTGTCCGTCCGTGCATTCATCTAAAGAACACTCAAAGTACTGCCATCTCGCATACCCTGTGGCGCGTAGCCGCTTTACACGTTCGTCTACCTGTCTGTCTTTCTGCCAGTCTCTCTGTCTGTCCGTGCGTCCATCTAGAGAACACTCAAAGTACCGCCATCTCGTATACCCTGTGGCAAATACCGCTTCGCGCGTCCGTCTACCTGTCCGTCTGTCTGCTAGTCTGTCTGTCGGTCCGTCCGTTCGTCCATCTAGAGAACACTCAAAGTACCGCCATCTCGCCTACCCTGTGGCACATACCCGTTTACGTGTCCGCCTACCTGTCCGTCTGTCTGCCAGTCTGTCTGTCTTTTCGTCCATGCGTCCGTTCATGCATCAATCTAGAGAACACTGAGTTCTGCCATCTCGCGCGTCGTATACCCTGTGGCACATACCCGCTTTACGCGTTCGTCTACCTGTGTCTGTCTGCCAGTCTGTCTGTCTGTTCGGTCATGCCCCCGTTCGTGCATCAATCTAGAGAACACTCTGAGTACCGCCATCTCGCGCGTGGTACACCCTGTGGCACATAGCCGCTCTACACGTCCGTCTACCTCTCTGTCTGTCTGCCAGTCTGTCTGTCTGTCCATCTGTGCATCCGTCCGGGCGTCCATCTAGAGAACACCTAAAATACTACCACCTCGCATACCCTGTGGCACGTAGCCACTTTACACGTCCGTCTACCTCTCCATCTGTCTGCCAGTCTGTCTGTCTGTCCGTCCGTGCGTCCCTCCGTGCGTCCATCTCGAGAACAATTAAAGTACCGCCATCTAGCATCTCGTATACCCTGGGCAACTACCGCTTTACGGGTCCCTCTGTCTGCCAGTCTGTCTCTGTTCGTCCATGCGTCTGTCTTTGCGTCCATCTAGAGAACACTCTGAGTACCGCCATCTCGCGCGTCGCATACCCTGTGGCACATACCTGCTTTACACGTCCGTCTACCTGTCCGTCTGTCTGGCAGTCTGTCTGTCTGTTCGTCCATGCGTCCATCCGTGCGTCCATCAAGAGAACACTTAAAGTACCGCCAACTCGTATATCCTGTGGCAGATACCGCTTTACGTGTCCGTCTACCTGTCCGTCCGTCGGCTAGTCTGTCTCTGTACCTGTCCGTGCGTCCATCCGTGCGTCCTTTTGAAGAACACTCAATGTACCGCCATCTCGCATACCCTGTGGCACATAGCCGCTTTACACTTCCGTCTACTTGACTGTCTGTCTGTCCGTCCATGCATCCGTCCGTGCGTCCATCAGAGAACACCTAAAGTACCGCCATCTCGCATACCCTGTGGCACGTAGCCGCTTTGCACGTTCGCCTACCTGTCCGTCTGTCTGCCAGTCTCTCTGTCCGTCCGTGCGACCGTCCGTGCGTCCATGTAGAGAACACTTAAAAATACCGCCACCTCGCATACCCTGTGGCACATAGCCGCTTTACACGTCCGTCTACCTCTCCGTCTGTCTGCCAGTCTGTCTGTCTCTCCGTCCGTGCGTCCCTCCGTGCGTCCATCTGGAGAACACTTAAAGTACCGCCAACTCGTATATCCTGTGGCAAATACCGCTTTACACGTCTGTCTACCAGTCCTTCTGTCTGTCAGTCTGTCTGTCTGTCCGTCCGTGCATTCACCTAAAGAACACTCTAAGTACTGCCATCTCGCATACCCTGTGGCACGTAGCCGCTTTACACGTTCGTCTACCTGTCCGTCTGTCTGCCAGTCTCCCTGTCCGTCCGTGCGTCCGTCCGTGCGTCCATCTAGAGAACACTTAAAGTACCGCCATCTCGCATCTCGTATACCCTGTGGCAAATAGCGCTTTACGGGTCCGTCCGCCGGTCCGTCTGTCTGCCAGTCTGTCCGACTGTTTGTCCATGCGTCAATCCGTGCGTCCATCTAGAGAACACTTAAAGCACCGCGATCTCGCATCTCGTATACCCTGTGGCAAATACCGCTTTACGCGTCCGTCCACCTGTCCGTCTGTCTGCTAGTCTGTCTGTCGGTCCGTCCGTGCGTCCATCTAGAGAACACTCAAAGTACCGCCATCTCGCATCTCGTATACCCTGTGGCAAGTACCCGCTTTACACGTCCGTCTACCTGTCCGTCTGTCTGCCAGTCTGTCTGTCTGTTCGTCCATGCATCCATTCGTGCGTCCATCGAGAGAACACTCTGAGTACCGCCATCTCGCGCGTGGTATACCCTGTGGCACATACCCGCTTTACGTGTCCGTCAACCTGTGTGTCTTTCTGCCAGTCTGTCTGTCCTGTACGTCCATGCGTCCATCCGTGCGTCCATCAAGAGAACACTCAAAGTACCGCCATCTCGCATACCCTGTGGCACATAGCCGCTTTACACGTCCGTCTACCTCTCCGTCTGGCTGCCAGTCTGTCGGTCTGTCCGTCTGTGCATCCGTCCGTGCGTCCATCTAGAGAACACTTAAAAATACCGCCACCTCGCATACCCTGTGGCACATAGCCGCTTTGCACGTCCGTCTACCTCTCCGTCTGTCTGCCAGTCTGTCTGTCTCTCCGTCCGTGCGTCCCTCCGTTCGTCCATCTGGAGAACACTTAAAGTACCGCCAACTCGTATATCCTGTGGCAAATACCGCTTTACGTGTCCGTCTGCCTGTCCGTCCGTCGGCTAGTCTGTCTCTGTGCCTGTCCATGCGTCCATCCGTGCGTCATTTTGGAGAACACTCAATGTACCGCCATCTTGCATACCCTGTGGCACATAGCTGCTTTACACTTCCGTCTACTTGACCGTCTGTCTGCCAGTCTGTCTGTCTGTCCGTCCGTGCATCCGTCCGTGCGTCCTGCAGAGAACACTTAAAGTACCGCCATCTCGCATACTCTGTTGCACCGAGCCGCTTTACACGGCCATCTACCTGTCCGTCTGTCTGCCACTCTGTCTGTCTGTTCGTCCATGTACTCAATGTACCGCCATCTCGCATACCCTGTGGCACATAGCCGCTTTACGCGTCCGTCTACCAGTCCTTCTGTCTGCCAGTCTGTCTGTCTGTCCGTCCATGCATTCATCTAAAGAACACTCAAAGTACTGCCATCTCGCATACCCTGTGGCGCGTAGCCGCTTTACACGTTCGTCTACCTGTCTGTCTTTCTGCCAGTCTCTCTGTCTGTCCGTGCGTCCATCTAGAGAACACTCAAAGTACCGCCATCTCGTGGACCCTGTGGCAAATACCGCTTTGCGCGTCCGTCTACCTGTCCATCTGTCTGCTAGTCTGTCTGTCGGTCCGTCCGTTCGTCCATCTAGAGAACACTCAAAGTACCGCCATCTCGCCTACCCTGTGGCACATACCCGTTTTACGTGTCCGCCTACCTGTCCGTCTGTCTGCCAGTCTGTCTGTATTTTCGTCCATGCGTCCGTTCATGCATCAATCTAGAGAACACTGAGTTCTGCCATCTCGCGCGTCGTATACCCTGTGGCACATACCCGCTTTACGCGTCCGTCTACCTGTGTCTGTCTGCCAGTCTGTCTGTCTGTTCGTTCATGCCCCCGTTCGTGCGTCAATCTAGAGAACACTCTGAGTACCGCCATCTCGCGCGTGGTACACCCTGTGGCACATAGCCGCTCTACACGTCCGTCTACCTCTCTGTCTGTCTGCCAGTCTGTCTGTCTGTCCATCTGTGCATCCGTCCGGGCGTCCATCTAGAGAACACCTAAAATACTACCACCTCGCATACCCTGTGGCACGTAGCCGCTTTACACGTCCGTCTACCTCTCCATCTGTCTGCCAGTCTGTCTGTCTGTCCGTCCGTGCGTCCCTCCGTGCGTCCATCTCGAGAACAATTAAAGTACCGCCATCTAGCATCTCGCATACCCTGGGCAACTACCGCTTTACGGGTCCGTCTGTCTGCCAGTCTGTCTCTCTGTTCGTCCATGCGTCTGTCTTTGCGTCCATCTAGAGAACACTCTGAGTACCACCATATCGCGCGTCGCATACCCTGTGGCACATACCCGCTTTACGCGTCCGTCTACCTGTCCGTCTGTCTGGCAGTCTGTCTTTCTGTTCGTCCATGCGTCCATCCATGCGTCCATCAAGAGAACACTTAAAGTACCGCCAACTCGTATATCCTGTGGCAGATACCGCTTTACGTGTCCGTCTACCTGTCCGTCCGTCGGCTAGTCTGTCTCTGTGCCTGTCCGTGCGTCCATCCGTGCGTCCTATTGAAGAACACTCATTGTACCGCCATCTCGCATACCCTGTTGCACATAGCCGCTTTACACTTCCGTCTACTTGACTGTCTGTCTGTCCGTCCGTGCATCCGTCCGTGCGTCCATCAGAGAACACCCAAAGTACCGCCATCTCGCATACTCTGTGGCACCGAGCCGCTTTACACGGCCATCTACCTGTCCGTCTGTCTGCCAGTCTGTCTGTCTGTTCGTCCATGCGTCCATCCGTGCGTCCATCTAGAGAACACTCAAAGTACCGCCATCTCGCATACCCTTTGGCACATAGCTGCTTTACACGTCCGTCTACCAGTCCTTCTGTCTGCCAGTCTGTCTGTCTGTTCGTCCGTGCATTCATCTAAAGAACACTCAAAGTACTGCAATCTCGCATACCCTGTGGCACGTAGCCGCTTTGCACGTTCGCCTACCTGTCCGTCTGTCTGCCAGTCTCTCTGTCCGTCCGTGCGTCCGTCCGTGCGTCCATCTAGAGAACACCTAAAAATACCGCCACCTCGCATACCCTGTGGCACATAGCCGCTTTACACGTCCGTCTACCTCTCCGTCTGTCTGCCAGTCTGTCTTTCTCTCCGTCCGTGCGTCCCTCCGTGCGTCCATCTGGAGAACACTTAAAGTACCGCCAACTCGTATATCCTGTGGCAAATACCGCTTTACGTGTCCGTCTACCTGTCCGTCCGTCGGCTAGTCTGTCTGTGTGCCTGTCCGCGCGTCCATCCGTGCGTCCTTTTGGAGAACAATCAATGTACCGCCATCTAGCATCTCGTATACCCTGGGCAACTACCGCTTTACGGGTCCGTCTGTCTGCCAGTCTGTCTCTCTGTTCGTCCATGCGTCTGTCCTTGCGTCGATCTAGAGAACACTCTGAGTACCGCCATCTCGCACGTCGCTTACCCTGTGGCACATACCCGCTTTACGCGTCCGTCTACCTGTCCGTCTGTCTGCCAGTCTGTCTGTCCGTCCATCCAGAGAACACTTAAAGTACCGCCAACTCGTATATCCTGTGGCAAATACCGCTTTACGTGTCCGTCTACCTGTCCGTCCGTCGGCTAGTCTGTCTCTGTGCCTGTCCATGCGTCCATCCGTGCGTCCTTTTGGAGAACACTCAATGTACCGCCATCTCGCATACCCTGTGGCACATAGCTGCTTTACACTTCCGTCTACTTAACCGTCTGTCTGCCAGTCTGTCTGTCTGTTCGTCCGTGCATCCGTCCGTGCGTCCATCAGAGAACACTTAAAGTACCGCCCTCTCGCATACTCTGTGGCACCGAGCCGCTTTACACGGCCATCTAACTGTCCGTCTGTCTGCCAGTATGTCTGTTCGTCCATGCGTCCATCCGTGCGTCCATCTAGAGAACATTCAAAGTACCGCCATCTCGCATACCTTGTGGCACATAGCCGCTTTACACGTCCGTCTACCAGTCCTTCTGTCTGCCAGTCTGTCTGTCTGTCCGTCCGTGCATTCATCTAAAGAACACTCAAAATACTGCAATCTCGCATACCCTGTGGCACGTAGCCGCTTTGCACGTTCGCCTACCTGTCCGTCTGTCTGCCAGTCTCTCTGTCCGTCTGTGCGTCCGTCCGTGCGTCTATCTAGAGAACACTTAAAGTACCGCCATCTCGCATCTCGTATACCCTGTGGCAAATACCGCTTTGCACGTCCGTCTACCTGTCCGTCTGTCTGCTAGTCTGTCTGTCGGTCCGTCCGTGCGTCCATCTAGAGAACACTCAAAGTACCGCCATCTCGCATACCCTGTGGCACATACCCGTTTTACGAGTCCGCCTACCTGTCCGTCTTTCTGCCAGTCTGTCTGTCTTTTCGTCCATGCGTCCGTTCATGCGTCAACTAGAGAATACTGAGTTCTGCCATCTCGCGCGTCGTATACCCTGTGGCACATACCCGCTTTACGCGTCCGTCTACCTGTCCGTCTGTGTTCCAGTCTGTCTGTCCGTCCTTTCGTCCTTCCATGCATTTATCTAGAGAACACCTAAAGCACCGCCATCTCGCATCTGGTATACCCTGTGGCAAGTACCCCGCTTTACACGTCCGTCTACCTGTCCTTCTGTCTGCCAGTCTGTCTGTCTGTTCGTCCATGCATCCATTCGTGCGTCCTTCTAGAGTACACTCTAGAACACTCTGAGTACACTCTAGAACACTCTGATAACACTCTGAATACCGCCATCTCGCGCGTGGTATACCCTGTGGCACATAGCCGCTCTACACCTCCGTCTACCTCTCTGTCTGTCTGCCAGTCTGTCTGTCTGTCCGTCTGTGCATCCGTCCGGGCGTCCATCTAGAGAACACTTAAAATACCGCCACCTCGCATACCCTGTGGCACATAGCCGCTTTACACGTCCGTCTACCTCTCCGTCTGTCTTCCAGTCTGTCTGTCTGTCCGTCCGTGCGTCCCTCTATGCGTCCATCTGGAGAACACTTAAAGTACTGCCATCTAGCATCTCGTATACCCTGGGCAACTACCGCTTTACGGGTCCGTCTGTCTGCCAGTCTGTCTCTCTGTTCGTCCATGCGTTTGTCCTTGCGTCCATCTAGAGAACACTCTGAGTACCGCCAACTCGCGCGTCGCATACCCTGTGGCACATACCCGCTTTACGCATCCGTCTACCTGTCCGTCTGTCTGCCAGTCTGTCTGTCTGTTCGTCCATGCATCCATTCGTGTGTCCATCTAGAGAACACTTAAAGTACCGCCAACTCATATATCCTGTGGCAAATACTGCTCTACGCGTCCGTCTACCTGTCTGTCCCTCGGCTAGTCTGTCTCTCTGCCTGTCCGTGCGTCCACCCGTGCGTCCTTTTAGAGAACACTCAAAGTACCGCCATCTCGCATACCCTGTGGCACAAGTCGCTTTAAACTTCCGTCTACTTGACCGTCTGTCTGCCAGTCTGTCTCTCTGTCCATCCATGCATCCGTCCGTGCGTCCATCAGAGAACACTTAAAGTACTGCCATCTCGCATACCCTGTGGCCCATAGCCGCTTTGCACGGCCATCTACCTGTCCGTCTGTCTGCCAGTCTGTCTGTCTGTTCGTCCATGCGTCCATCCGTGGGTCCATCAAGAGAACACTCAAAGTACCGCCATCTCGCATACCCTGTGGCACATAGCCGCTTTACACGTCAGTCTACCAGTCCGTCTGTCTGTCAGTCTCTCTATCCGTCCGTGCGTCCGTCCGTGCGTTCGTCTAGAGAACACTTAAAGTACCGCCATCTCGCATCTGGTATACCCTGTAGCAAATACCGCTTTATGGGTCCGTCCGCCTGTCCGTCTGTCTGCCAGTCTGTCCGACTGTTTGTCCATGCGTCAATCCGTGCGTCCATCTAGAGAACACTTGAAGTACTGCCATCTCGCATCTCGTATACCCTGTGGCAAATACCGCTTTACGCGTCCATCTACCTGCCCATCCGTCTGCTAGTCTGTCTGTCGGTCCTTCCGTGCGTCCATCTAGAGAACACTCAAAGTACCGCCATCTCGCATACCCTGTGGCACATACCCGCTTTACGTGTCCGTCTACCTGTGTGTCTGTCTGCCAGTCTGTCTGTCTGTTCGTTCATGCGCCCGTTCGTGCGTCAATCTAGAGAACACTCAAAGTACCGCCATCTCGCATACCCTGTGGCACATAGCCGCTCTACACGTCCGTCTACCTCTCCGCCTGTCTGCCAGTCTGTCTGTCTGTCCGTCTGTGCATCCGTCCGTGCGTCTATCTAGAGATTACCTAAAATATTGCCACCTCGCATACCCTGTGGCACATAGCCGCTTTACACGTCCGTCTACCTCTTCGTGTGTCTGGCAGTCTGTCTGTCTGTCCGTCCGTGCGTCCCTCCATGCGTCCATCTGGAGAACACTTAAAGTACCGCCATCTAGCATCTCGTATACCCTGGGCAACTACCGCTTTACGGGTCCGTCCTTCTGCCAGTCTGTCTCTCTGTTCGTCCATGCGTCTGTCCTTGCGTCCATCTAGAGAACTCTCTGAGTACCGCCATCTCGCGCGTCGCATACCCTGTGGCACATACCCGTTTTACGTGTCCGCCTACCTGTCCGTCTGTCTGCCAGTCTGTCTGTCTTTTCGTCCATGGGTCCGTTCGTGCGTCAATCTAGAGAACACTGAGTTCCGCCATCTTGCGCATCGTATACCCTGTGGCACATACCCGCTTTACGCGTCCGTCTACGTGTCCGTCTGTGTTCCAGTTGGTCTGTCCGTCCTTTCGTCCGTCCGTGCATTTATCTAGAGAACACCTAAAGCATCGCCATCTCGCATCTCGTATACCCTGTGGCACGTACCCGCTTTACACGTCCGTCTACCTGTCCGTCTGTCTGCCAGTCTGTCTGTCTGTTCGTCCATGCATCCATTCGTGCGTCCATCGAGAGAACACTCTGAGTACCGCCATCTCGCGCGTGGTATACCCTGTGGCACATACCCGCTTTACGCGTCCGTCAACCTGTGTGTCTTTCTGCCAGTCTGTCTGTCTGTACGTCCATGCGTCCATCCGTACGTCCATAAAGAGAACACTCAAAGTACCGCCATCTCGCATACCCTGTGGCACATAGCCGCTTTACACGGCCATCTACCTGTCCGTCTGTCTGCCAGTCTGTCTGTCTGTTCGTCCATGCGTCTATCCGTGCGTCCATCAAGAGAACACTCAAAGTACCACCATCTCGCATACCCTGTGGCACATAGCCACTTTACACGTCCGTCTACCAGTGCGTCTGTCTGCCAGTCTCTCTGTCCGTCCGTGCGTCCGTCCGTGCGTCGATCTAGAGAACACTTAAAGTACTGTCATCTCGCATCTCGTATACCCTGTGGCAAATACCGCTTTATGGGTCCGTGCGCCTGTCCGTCTGTCTGCCAGTCTGTCCGACTGTTCGTCCATGCGTCAATCCGTGCGTCCATCTAGAGAACACTTGAAGTACTGCCATCTCGCATCTCGTATACCCTGTGGCAAATACCGCTTTACGCGTCCGCCTACCTGTCCGTCCGTCTGCTAGTCTGTCTGTCGGTCCGTCCGTGCGTCCATCTAGAGAACACTCAAAGTACCGCCATCTCGCATACCCTGTGGCACATACCCGCTTTACGTGTCCGTCTACTGTCCTTCTGTCTGGCAGTCTGTCTGTCTATTCGTCCATGCGTCCGTTCGTGGGTCAATCTAGAGAACACTCAAAGTACCACCATCTCGCATACCCTGTGGCACATAGCCGCTCTACACGTCCGTCTACCTCTCCGTCTGTCTGCCAGTCTGTCTGTCTGTCCGTCCGTGCGTCCCTCCGTGCGTTCATCTGGAGAACAATTAAAGTACCGCCATCTAGCATCTCGTATACCCTGGGCGACTACCGCTTTACGGGTCCGTCTGTCTGCCAGTCTGTCTCTGTTCGTCCATGCGTCTGTCCTTGCGTCCATCTAGAGAACACTCTGAGTACCGCTATCTCGCGCGTCGCATACCCTGTGGCACATACCCGCTTTACGCGTCCGTCTACCTGTCCGTCTGCCTGCCAGTCTGTCTGTCTGTTCGTCCATGCGTCCATCCGAGCGTCCATCTAGAGAACACTTAAAGTACCGCCAACTCATATATCCCGTGGCAAATACCGCTTTACGCGTCCGTCTACCTGTCCGTCCGTCAGCTAGTCTGTCTCTCTGCCTGTCCGTGCGTCCATCCGTGCGTCCTTTTGGAGAACACTCAATGTACTGCCATCTCGCACACCCTGTGGCACATAGCCGCTTTACACTTCCGTCTACTTGACCGTCTGTCTGCCAGTCTGTCTGTCTGTCCGTCCGTGCATCTGTCCGTGCGTCCGTCAGAGAACACTTAAAGTACCGCCATTTCGCATACTCTGTGGCACAGAGCCGCTTTACACGGCCATCTACCTGTCCGTCTGCCTGCCAGTATGTTTGTCGGTTCGTCCATGCGTCCATCTGGGCGTTCATCTAGAGAACACTCAAAGTACCGCAATCTCGCATACCCTGTGGCACATATCCGCTTTACACGTCCGTCTACCAGTCCTTCTGTCTGCCAGTCTGTCTGTCTGTCCGTCCATGCATTCATCTAAAGAACACTCAAAGTACTGCCATCTCGCATACCCTGTGGCACGTAGGCGCTCTACACGTTCGTCTACCTGTCCGTCTGTCTGCCAGTCTCTCTGTCCGTCCGTGCGTCCGTCCGTGCGTCCAACTAGAGAACACTTAAAGTACCGCCATCTCGCATCTCGTATCATCATCATCATCATCATCATCAGCCTGACTACGTCCACTGCAGGACAAAGGCCTCTCCCATGTTCCGCCAGTTAACCCTGTCCTGTGCTTGCTGCTGCCAATTTATACCCGCAAACTACTTAATCTCATCTGCCCACCTAACCTTCTGTCTCCCCCTAACCCGCTTCCCTTCTCTGGGAATCCAGTCAGTTACCCTTAATGACCAGCGGTTATCCTGCCTACGCGCTACATGCCCTGCCCATGTCCATTTCTTCTTCTTGATTTCAGCTATGATATCCTTAACCCCCGTTTGTTCCCTAATCCACTCTGCTCTCTTCTTGTCTCTTAAGGTTACACCTACCATTTTTCTTTCCATTGCTCGCTGCGTCGTCCTCAATTTAAGCTGAACCCTCTTTGTAAGTCTCCAGGTTTCTGCCCCGTAGCTAAGTACCGGCAAGATACAGCTGTTATATACCTTCCTCTTGAGGGATAGTGGCAATATACCTGTCATGATTTGAGAATGCTTGCCGAATGTGCTCCACCCCATTCTTATTCTTCTAGTTACTTCAATCTCGTGGTTCGGCTCTGCGGTTATTACCTGCCCTAAGTAGACATAGTCTTTTACAACTTCAAGCGCACTATTACCTATCTCGAAGCGCTGCTCCTTGCCGAGGTTGTTGTACATTACTTTCGTTTTCTGCAGATTAATTTTAAGACCCACCTTTCTGCTCTCCTTGTCTAACTCCGTAATCATGAGTTGCAATTCGTCCCCCGAGTTACTCAGCAATGCAATGTCATCGGCGAAGCGCAGGTTACTAAGGTATTCTCCATTGACTCTTATCCCTAACTGTTCCCATTCTAGGCTTCTGAAAACCTCCTGTAAGCATGCGGTAAATAGCATTGGGAAAATTGTGTCCCCCTGCCTTACACCCTTCTTGATTGGTATTCTGTTGCTTTCTTTATGAAGCACTATGGTAGCAGTTGATCCCCTGTAGATTTCTTCCAGAATGTTTATATACACTTTATCTACGCCCTGATTCCGCAGTGTTTGCATGACGGCTGATATTTCTACTGAATCAAACGCCTTCTCGTAATCTATGAAGGCTATGTATAGTGGTTGGTTATACTCTGAGCATTTCTCTATTACCTGATTGATAGTATGAATGTGGTCAATTGTTGAGTAGCCTGTTCGAAATCCTGCTTGTTCCTTTGGTTGATTGAATTCTAATGTTTTCTTTACTCTGTTAGCAATTACCTTTGTAAATAGCTTGTATACTACAGAGAGCAAGCTGATCGGCCTGTAATTCTTCAAGTCCTTGTCATCTCCTTTCTTATGTATTGAGATGATGTTAGCGTTCTTCCAAGACTCTGGTACTCTTCCCGTCAGGAGACACCTCGTAAACAGGGTGGCTAGTTTTTCTAACACAATCTGTCCTCCATCTTTCAGCAGATCTGATGTTACCTGATCCTCACCAGCAGCTTTGCCCCTTTGCATGCTCTCCAAAGCTTTTCTGACTTCTTCTATCATTACTGGTGGGGTGTTCTCTGGGTTACTGCTAGTTCTTATAGTATTAAGGTCGTGGTTGTCTCGGCTACTGTACAGATCTCTGTAAAACTCCTCCGCTATTCTAACTATCCTATCCATATTGGTAGTTATTTTGCCTTCTTTGTCCCTTAGTGCATACATCCGACTTTTGCCTATCCCAAGTTTCCTCTTCAATGCTTTGACACTTCCTCCGTTTTTCAGAGCGTGTTCAATGCTCTCCATGTTATACCTTCTTACATCGCATACCTTACGTCTAATAATCAACTTCGAAAGCTCTGCCAGTTCTATTTTGTCTGTTGTACTTGACACTTTCATGATTTGACGCTTCCTAATTAGGTTCTTCGTTTCCTGGGAAAGCTTGCCAGTGTCCGGTCTAACTACCCTGCCTCCAACTTCCACTGCACACTCCGTAATGATACTCGTCAGATTATCATTCATTGTATCTACGCTAAGGTTGGTTTCCTCACTAAGAGCCGAGTACCTGTTCTGCAGCGACACCCTGCATCTCGTATACCCTGTGGCAAATACCGCTTTACAGGTCCGTCCGCCTGTCCGTCTGTCTGCCAGTCTGTCCGACTGTTCGTCCATGCCTCAATCCGTGCGTCCATCTAAAGAACACTTCAAGTACCGCCATCTCGTTTCTCGTATACCCTGTGGCAAATACCGCTTTACGCGTCCGTCTACCTGTCCGTCTGTCTGCTATTCTGTCTGTCGGTCCGTCCGTGCGTCCATCTAGAGAACACTCAAAGTACCGCCATCTCGCATACCCTGTGGCACATACCCGTTTTACGTGTCCGCCTACCTGTCCGTCTGTCTGCCAGTCTGTCTGCCTTTCGTCCATGCGTTCGTTCGTGCGTCCATCCAGAAAACATTCTGAGTACCGCCATCTCGCGCGTGGTATACCATGTCGCACATACCCGCTTTACGTGTCCGTCTACCTGTGTGTCTGTCTGCCAGTATGTCTGTCTGTTCGTTCATGCGCCCGTTCATGCGTCAATCTAGAGAACACTCAAAGTACCGCCATCTCGCATACCCTGTGGCACATAGCCGCTTTACACGTCGGTCTACCTGTCCGTCTGTCTGCCAGTCTGTCTGTCTGTTCGTCCATGCATCCATTCGTGCGTCCATCTAGAGAACACTCTGAGTACCGCCATCTCGCATACACTGTGGCACATAGCCGCTTTACACGGCCATCTGCCTGTCCGTCTGTCTGCCAGTCTGTTCGTCCATGTGTCCATCCGTGCGTTCATCAAGAGAACACTCAAAGTACCGCCATCTCGCATACCCTGTGGCACATAGCCGCTTTACACGTCCTACTACCAGTCCGTCTGTCTGCCAGTCTTTCTGTCCGTCCATGCGTCTGTCCGTGCGTCCATCTAGAGAACACTTAAAGTACCGCCATCTCGCATCTCCTATACCTGTGGCAAATACCGCTTTATGGTTCCCGTCCGCCTGTCCGTCTGTCTGCCAGTCTGTCCGACTGTTCGTCCATGCTTCAATCTGTGCGTCCATCTAGAGAACACTTGAAGTACTGCCATCTCGCATCTCGTATACCCTGTGGCAAATACCGCTTTACGCGTCCGTCTACCTGTCCGTCCGTCTGCTAGTCTGTCTGTCGGTCCGTCCGTGCGTCCATCCAGAGAACACTAAAAGTACCGCAATCTCGCATACCCTGTGGCACATACCCGCTTTACGTGTCCGTCTACTGTCCTTCTGTCTGCCAGTCTGTCTGTCTGTTCGTCCATGCGTCCGTTCATGGGTCAATCTAGAGAACACTCAAAGTACCGCCATCTCGCATACCCGTGTGGCACATAGCCGCTCTACACGTCCGTCTACCTCTCCGTCTGTCTGCCAGTCTGTCGGTCTGTCCGTCTGTGCATCCGTCCGTGCGTCCTTCTAGAGAACACTTAAAATACCGCCACCTCGCATACCCTGTGGCACATAGCCGCTTTACACGTCCGTGTACCTCTCCGTCTGTCTGCCAGTCTGTCTGTCTCTCCGTCCGTGCGTCCCTCCGTGCGTCCATCAAGAGAACACTCAAAGTACCGCCATCTCGCATACCCTGTGGCACAAGTCGCTTTAAACTTCCGTCTACTTGACCGTCTGTCTGCCAGTCTGTCTGTCTGTCCGTCCATGCATCCGTCCATGCGTTCATCAGAGAACACTTAAAGTACCGCCATCTCGCATACCCTGTGGCACATAGCCGCTTTACATGGCCATCTACCTGTCCGTCTGTCTGCCAGTCTGTCTGTCTGTTCGTCCATGCGTCCATCCGTGCGTACATCTAGAGAACACTCAAAGTACCGCCATCTCGCATACCCTGTGGCACATAGCCACTTTACACGTCTGTCTACCAGTCCTTCTGTCTGTCAGTCTGTCTGTCTGTCCGTCCGTGCATTCACCTAAAGAACACTCTAAGTACTGCCATCTCGCATACCCTGTGGCACGTAGCCGCTTTACACGTTCGTCTACCTGTCCGTCTGTCTTCCAGTCTCCCTGTCCGTCCGTGCGTCCGTCCGTGCGTCCATCTAGAGAACACTTAAAGTACCGCCATCTCGCATCTCGTATACCCTGTGGCAAATACCGCTTTACGGGTCCGTCCGCCGGTCCGTCTGTCTGCCAGTCTGTCCGACTGTTCGTCCACGCGTCAATCCGTGCGTCCATCTAGAGAACACTTAAAGCACCGCGATCTCGCATCTCGTATACCCTGTGGCAAATACCGCTTTACGCGTCCGTCCACCTGTCCGTCTGTCTGCTAGTCTGTCTGTCGGTCCGTCCGTGCGTCCATCTAGAGAACACTCAAAGTACCGCCATCTCGCATCTCGTATACCCTGTGGCACGTACCCGCTTTACACGTCCGTCTACGTGTCCGTCTGTCTGCCAGTCTGTCTGTCTGTTCGTCCATGCATCCATTCGTGCGTCCTTCTAGAGAACACTCTGAGTACCGCCATTTTGCGCGTGGTATACCCTGTGGCACATACCCGCTTTACGTGTCTATCGACCTGTGTGTCTGTCTGCCAGTCTGTCTGTCCAGTTCATGCGCCCATTCGTGCGTCAATCTAGAGAACACTCAAAGTACCGCCATCTCGCATACTCTGTGGCACATAGCCGCTCTACACGTCCGTCTACCTCTCCGTCTGTCTGCCAGTCTGTCGGTCTGTCCGTCTGTGCATCCGTCCGTGCGTCCATCTAGAGAACACTTAAAAATACCGCCACCTCGCATACCCTGTGGCACATAGCCGCTTTGCACGTCCGTCTACCTCTCCGTCTGTCTGCCAGTCTGTCTGTCTCTCCGTCCGTGCGTCCCTCCGTGCGTCCATCTGGAGAACACTTAAAGTACCGCCAACTCGTATATCCTGTGGCAAATACCGCTTTACGTGTCCGTCTACCTGTCCGTCCGTCGGCTGGTCTGTCTCTCTGCCTGTCCATGCGTCCATCCGTGCGTCCTTTTGGAGAAAACTCAATATACCGCCATCTAGCATCTCGTATACCCTGGGCAACTACCGCTTTACGGGGCCGTCTGTCTGCCAGTCTGTCTCTCTGTTCGTCCATGCGTCTGTCCTTGCGTTCATCTAGAGAACACTCTGAGTACCGCCATCTCGCACGTCGCATACCCTGTGGCACATACCCGCTTTACGCGTCCGTCTACCTGTCCGTCTGTCTGCCAGTATGTCTGTCTGTTCGTCCGTGCGTCCATCCGTGCGTCCATCCAGAGAACACTTAAAGTACCGCCAACTCGTATATCCTGTGGCAAATACCGCTTTACGTGTCCGTCTGCCTGTCCGTCCGTCGGCTAGTCTGTCTCTGTGCCTGTCCATGCGTCCATCCGTGCGTCCTTTTGGAGAACACTTAATGTACCGTCATCTCGCATACCCTGTGGCACATAGCTGCTTTACACTTCCGTCTACTTGACCGTCTGTCTGCCAGTCTGTCTGTCTGTCCGTCCGTGCATCCGTCCGTGCGTCCATCAGAGAACACTTAAAGTACCGCCATCTCGCATACTCTGTTGCACCGAGCCGCTTTACACGGCCATCTACCTGTCCGTCTGTCTGCCAGTCTGTCTGTCTGTTCGTCCATGTACTCATTGTACCGCCATCTCGCATACCCTGTGGCACATAGCCGCTTTACGCGTCCGTCCACCAGTCCTTCTGTCTGCCAGTCTGTCTGTCTGTCCGTCCGTGCATTCATCTAAAGAACACTCAAAGTACTGCCATCTCGCATACCCTGTGGCGCGTAGCCGCTTTACACGTTCGTCTACCTGTCTGTCTTTCTGCCAGTCTCTCTGTCTGTCCGTGCGTCCATCTAGAGAACACTCAAAGTACCGCCATCTCGTATACCCTGTGGCAAATACCGCTTTGCGCGTCCGTCTACCTGTCCGTCTGTCTGCTAGTCTGTCTGTCGGTCCGTCCGTTCGTCCATCTAGAGAACACTCAAAGTACCGCCATCTCGCCTACCCTGTGGCACATACCCGTTTTACGTGTCCGCCTACCTGTCCGTCTGTCTGCCAGTCTGTCTGTCTTTTCGTCCATGCGTCCGTTCATGCATCAATCTAGAGAACACTGAGTTCTGCCATCTCGCGCGTCGTATACCCTGTGGCACATACCCGCTTTACGCGTTCGTCTACCTGTGTCTGTCTGCCAGTCTGTCTGTCTGTTCGGTCATGCCCCCGTTCGTGCAGTCAATCTAGAGAACACTCTGAGTACCGCCATCTCGCGCGTGGTACACCCTGTGGCACATAGCCGCTCTACACGTCCGTCTACCTCTCTGTCTGTCTGCCAGTCTGTCTGTCTGTCCATCTGTGCATCCGTCCGGGCGTCCATCTAGAGAACACCTAAAATACTACCACCTCGCATACCCTGTGGCACGTAGCCACTTTACACGTCCGTCTACCTCTCCATCTGTCTGCCAGTCTGTCTGTCTGTCCGTCCGTGCGTCCCTCCGTGCGTCCATCTCGAGAACAATTAAAGTACCGCCATCTAGCATCTCGTATACCCTGGGCAACTACCGCTTTACGGGTCCCTCTGTCTGCCAGTCTGTCTCTGTTCGTCCATGCGTCTGTCTTTGCGTCCATCTAGAGAACACTCTGAGTACCGCCATCTCGCGCGTCGCATACCCTGTGGCACATACCTGCTTTACACGTCCGTCTACCTGTCCGTCTGTCTGGCAGTCTGTCTGTCTGTTCGTCCATGCGTCCATCCGTGCGTCCATCAAGAGAACACTTAATGTACCGCCAACTCGTATATCCTGTGGCAGATACCGCTTTACGTGTCCGTCTACCTGTCCGTCCGTCGGCTAGTCTGTCTCTGTACCTGTCCGTGCGTCCATCCGTGCGTCCTTTTGAAGAACACTCAATGTACCGCCATCTCGCATACCCTGTGGCACATAGCCGCTTTACACTTCCGTCTACTTGACTGTCTGTCTGTCCGTCCATGCATCCGTCCGTGCGTCCATCAGAGAACACCTAAAGTACCGCCATCTCGCATACCCTGTGGCACGTAGCCGCTTTGCACGTTCGCCTACCTGTCCGTCTGTCTGCCAGTCTCTCTGTCCGTCCGTGCGTCCGTCCGTGCGTCCATGTAGAGAACACTTAAAAATACCGCCACCTCGCATACCCTGTGGCACATAGCCGCTTTACACGTCCGTCTACCTCTCCGTCTGTCTGCCAGTCTGTCTGTCTCTCCGTCCGTGCGTCCCTCCGTGCGTCCATCTGGAGAACACTTAAAGTACCGCCAACTCGTATATCCTGTGGCAAATACCGCTTTACACGTCTGTCTACCAGTCCTTCTGTCTGTCAGTCTGTCTGTCTGTCCGTCCGTGCATTCACCTAAAGAACACTCTAAGTACTGCCATCTCGCATACCCTGTGGCACGTAGCCGCTTTACACGTTCGTCTACCTGTCCGTCTGTCTGCCAGTCTCCCTGTCCGTCCGTGCGTCCGTCCGTGCGTCCATCTAGAGAACACTTAAAGTACCGCCATCTCGCATCTCGTATACCCTGTGGCAAATAGCGCTTTACGGGTCCGTCCGCCGGTCCGTCTGTCTGCCAGTCTGTCCGACTGTTTGTCCATGCGTCAATCCGTGCGTCCATCTAGAGAACACTTAAAGCACCGCGATCTCGCATCTCGTATACCCTGTGGCAAATACCGCTTTACGCGTCCGTCCACCTGTCCGTCTGTCTGCTAGTCTGTCTGTCGGTCCGTCCGTGCATCCATCTAGAGAACACTCAAAGTACCGCCATCTCGCATCTCGTATACCCTGTGGCAAGTACCCGCTTTACACGTCCGTCTACCTGTCCGTCTGTCTGCCAGTCTGTCTGTCTGTTCGTCCATGCATCCATTCGTGCGTCCTTCTAGAGAACACTCTGAGTACCGCCATTTTGCGCGTGGTATACCCTGTGGCACATACCCGCTTTACGTGTCTATCTACCTGTGTGTCTGTCTGCCAGTCTGTCTGTCCGTTCATGCGCCCATTCGTGCGTCAATCTAGAGAACACTCAAAGTACCGCCATCTCGCATACTCTGTGGCACATAGCCGCTCTACACGTCCGTCTACCTCTCCGTCTGGCTGCCAGTCTGTCGGTCTGTCCGTCTGTGCATCCGTCCGTGCGTCCATCTAGAGAACACTTAAAAATACCGCCACCTCGCATACCCTGTGGCACATAGCCGCTTTGCACGTCCGTCTACCTCTCCGTCTGTCTGCCAGTCTGTCTGTCTCTCCGTCCGTGCGTCCCTCCGTTCGTCCATCTGGAGAACACTTAAAGTACCGCCAACTCGTATATCCTGTGGCAAATACCGCTTTACGTGTCCGTCTGCCTGTCCGTCCGTCGGCTAGTCTGTCTCTGTGCCTGTCCATGCGTCCATCCGTGCGTCCTTTTGGAGAACACTCAATGTACCGCCATCTTGCATACCCTGTGGCACATAGCTGCTTTACACTTCCGTCTACTTGACCGTCTGTCTGCCAGTCTGTCTGTCTGTCCGTCCGTGCATCCGTCCGTGCGTCCTGCAGAGAACACTTAAAGTACCGCCATCTCGCATACTCTGTTGCACCGAGCCGCTTTACACGGCCATCTACCTGTCCGTCTGTCTGCCAGTCTGTCTGTCTGTTCGTCCATGTACTCAATGTACCGCCATCTCGCATACCCTGTGGCACATAGCCGCTTTACGCGTCCGTCTACCAGTCCTTCTGTCTGCCAGTCTGTCTGTCTGTCCGTCCGTGCATTCATCTAAAGAACATTCAAAGTACTGCCATCTCGCATACCCTGTGGCGCGTAGCCGCTTTACACGTTCGTCTACCTGTCTGTCTTTCTGCCAGTCTCTCTGTCTGTCCGTGCGTCCATCTAGAGAACACTCAAAGTACCGCCATCTCGTGTACCCTGTGGCAAATACCGCTTTGCGCGTCCGTCTACCTGTCCATCTGTCTGCTAGTCTGTCTGTCGGTCCGTCCGTTCGTCCATCTAGAGAACACTCAAAGTACCGCCATCTCGCCTACCCTGTGGCACATACCCGTTTTACGTGTCCGCCTACCTGTCCGTCTGTCTGCCAGTCTGTCTGTCTTTTCTTCCATGCGTCCGTTCATGCATCAATCTAGAGAACACTGAGTTCTGCCATCTCGCGCGTCGTATACCCTGTGGCACATACCCGCTTTACGCGTCCGTCTACCTGTGTCTGTCTGCCAGTCTGTCTGTCTGTTCGTTCATGCCCCCGTTCGTGCGTCAATCTAGAGAACACTCTGAGTACCGCCATCTCGCGCGTGGTACACCCTGTGGCACATAGCCGCTCTACACGTCCGTCTACCTCTCTGTCTGTCTGCCAGTCTGTCTGTCTGTCCATCTGTGCATCCGTCCGGGCGTCCATCTAGAGAACACCTAAAATACTACCACCTCGCATACCCTGTGGCACGTAGCCGCTTTACACGTCCGTCTACCTCTCCATCTGTCTGCCAGTCTGTCTGTCTGTCCGTCCGTGCGTCCCTCCGTGCGTCCATCTCGAGAACAACTAAAGTACCGCCATCTAGCATCTCGCATACCCTGGGCAACTACCGCTTTACGGGTCCGTCTGTCTGCCAGTCTGTCTCTCTGTTCGTCCATGCGTCTGTCTTTGCGTCCATCTAGAGAACACTCTGAGTACCACCATATCGCGCGTCGCATACCCTGTGGCACATACCCGCTTTACGCGTCCGTCTACCTGTCCGTCTGTCTGGCAGTCTGTCTGTCTGTTCGTCCATGCGTCCATCCATGCGTCCATCAAGAGAACACTTAAAGTACCGCCAACTCGTATATCCTGTGGCAGATACCGCTTTACGTGTCCGTCTACCTGTCCGTCCGTCGGCTAGTCTGTCTCTGTGCCTGTCCGTGCGTCCATCCGTGCGTCCTTTTGAAGAACACTCATTGTACCGCCATCTCGCATACCCTGTTGCACATAGCCGCTTTACACATCCGTCTACTTGACTGTCTGTCTGTCCGTCCGTGCATCCGTCCGTGCGTCCATCAGAGAACACCCAAAGTACCGCCATCTCGCATACTCTGTGGCACCGAGCCGCTTTACACGGCCATCTACCTGTCCGTCTGTCTGCCAGTCTGTCTGTCTGTTCGTCCATGCGTCCATCCGTGCGTCCATCTAGAGAACACTCAAAGTACCGCCATCTCGCATACCCTTTGGCACATAGCTGCTTTACACGTCCGTCTACCAGTCCTTCTGTCTGCCAGTCTGTCTGTCTGTTCGTCCGTGCATTCATCTAAAGAACACTCAAAGTACTGCAATCTCGCATACCCTGTGGCACGTAGCCGCTTTGCACGTTCGCCTACCTGTCCGTCTGTCTGCCAGTCTCTCTGTCCGTCCGTGCGTCCGTCCGTGCGTCCATCTAGAGAACACTTAAAAATACCGCCACCTCGCATACCCTGTGGCACATAGCCGCTTTACACGTCCGTCTACCTCTCCGTCTGTCTGCCAGTCTGTCTTTCTCTCTGTCCGTGCGTCCCTCCGTGCGTCCATCTGGAGAACACTTAAAGTACCGCCAACTCGTATATCCTGTGGCAAATACCGCTTTACGTGTCCGTCTACCTGTCCGTCCGTCGGCTAGTCTGTCTGTGTGCCTGTCCGCGCGTCCATCCGTGCGTCCTTTTGGAGAACAATCAATGTACCGCCATCTAGCATCTCGTATACCCTGGGCAACTACCGCTTTACGGGTCCGTCTGTCTGCCAGTCTGTCTCTCTGTTCGTCCATGCGTCTGTCCTTGCGTCGATCTAGAGAACACTCTGAGTACCGCCATCTCGCACGTCGCTTACCCTGTGGCACATACCCGCTTTACGCGTCCGTCTACCTGTCCGTCTGTCTGCCAGTCTGTCTGTCCGTCCATCCAGAGAACACTTAAAGTACCGCCAACTCGTATATCCTGTGGCAAATACCGCTTTACGTGTCCGTCTACCTGTCCGTCCGTCGGCTAGTCTGTCTCTGTGCCTGTCCATGCGTCCATCCGTGCGTCCTTTTGGAGAACACTCAATGTACCGCCATCTCGCATACCCTGTGGCACATAGCTGCTTTACACTTCCGTCTACTTAACCGTCTGTCTGCCAGTCTGTCTGTCTGTTCGTCCGTGCATCCGTCCGTGCGTCCATCAGAGAACACTTAAAGTACCGCCCTCTCGCATACTCTGTGGCACCGAGCCGCTTTACACGGCCATCTACCTGTCCGTCTGTCTGCCAGTCTGTCTGTTCGTCCATGCGTCCATCCGTGCGTCCATCTAGAGAACATTCAAAGTACCGCCATCTCGCATACCCTGTGGCACATAGCCGCTTTACACGTCCGTCTACCAGTCCTTCTGTCTGCCAGTCTGTCTGTCTGTCCGTCCGTGCATTCATCTAAAGAACACTCAAAGTACTGCAATCTCGCATACCCTGTGGCACGTAGCCGCTTTGCACGTTCGCCTACCTGTCCGTCTGTCTGCCAGTCTCTCTGTCCGTCTGTGCGTCCGTCCGTGCGTCTATCTAGAGAACACTTAAAGTACCGCCATCTCGCATCTCGTATACCCTGTGGCAAATACCGCTTTGCACGTCCGTCTACCTGTCCGTCTGTCCTGCTAGTCTGTCTGTCGGTCCGTCCGTGCGTCCATCTAGAGAACACTCAAAGTACCGCCATCTCGCATACCCTGTGGCACATACCCGTTTTACGAGTCCGCCTACCTGTCCGTCTTTCTGCCAGTCTGTCTGTCTTTTCGTCCATGCGTCCGTTCATGCGTCAACTAGAGAATACTGAGTTCTGCCATCTCGCGCGTCGTATACCCTGTGGCAACATACCCGCTTTACGCGTCCGTCTACCTGTCCGTCTGTGTTCCAGTCTGTCTGTCCGTCCTTTCGTCCTTCCATGCATTTATCTAGAGAACACCTAAAGCACCGCCATCTCGCATCTCGTATACCCTGTGGCAAGTACCCGCTTTACACGTCCGTCTACCTGTCCTTCTGTCTGCCAGTCTGTCTGTCTGTTCGTCCATGCATCCATTCGTGCGTCCTTCTAGAGTACACTCTAGAACACTCTGAGTACACTCTAGAACACTCTGATAACACTCTGAATACCGCCATCTCGCGCGTGGTATACCCTGTGGCACATAGCCGCTCTACACCGTCCGTCTACCTCTCTGTCTGTCTGCCAGTCTGTCTGTCTGTCCGTCTGTGCATCCGTCCGGGCGTCCATCTAGAGAACACTTAAAATACCGCCACCTCGCATACCCTGTGGCACATAGCCGCTTTACACGTCCGTCTACCTCTCCGTCTGTCTTCCAGTCTGTCTGTCTGTCCGTCCGTGCGTCCCTCTATGCGTCCATCTGGAGAACACTTAAAGTACTGCCATCTAGCATCTCGTATACCCTGAACACTTAA
>WOVY01006778.1:0-16912 GCA_013436015.1 Rhipicephalus annulatus | reverse complement strand
GAAGCCCGAGGTTGTACGGGATTGTCGGGGGCTATATCAATTACGGGTTGAAGGCTTTTTAACACGTTAGCGTTAGAAAGCTCGTGTCACAATTATTCCGCCACCGGCGTTGGCCCCCTTGGTTGTGAGCGAATATTCGTCTGTGAGTGAAAAAGCTCGTTACAGAGATTGCCGCGGGAGGCCGCTACTTGTCCATGCATGCGCCCGCGTCCACATTGAAAAAAGCCGCACATTCGAAGAAAAAAAAAACAGAATTGCTGAAGGTCACGAGGCGTGAGTGACATAGTTTCCTTGAGCCTGCCATCCCTCTCTGCTTAGCTTTCAGTGCTTTTATTGGGGCTAGAGAAAGAGATAATGCAGTTGCAGCATGCGACAAATCTTTGTAATTCCCCTCACACTGGATGGATTCTTAAAGTTTTTGTGTTGTGGAAATCATGAGGCAATAAGCTATTCTAGTGAATTCATTCCATAAAACTTGAAAAGTGTTTCAGAGCGCCTTAAGGCATTTGCTTCGACAGGTGTCACGACAACAACGAGCCCATTCGGCAATTTGTAGGCGTTTTTGGGAGGCCTCAAACTACGGCGAAAAAGACCGGGATAGTGCAGCCATCGCCGCTAAAAACGCGCAGGAATTTTCAAACAGCTCTAAAATTAGACAACTATGTCAATCTAGTGGAAAACATATCATGCCTTTCCAGAGGCGTGATCTAGCAAACAGCAAACGCTAATGTGCTGCCATCTGTGATGCCTCCGAGATGGTGAGCGCGCGGCGTGCATCTACTGTGTGTGTGTGTGTGTGTGTGTGTGTGTGTGTGCGTGTGTGTGTGTGTGTGTGTGTGTGTGCGTGTGTGTGTGTGTCTGTGTGTGTGTGTGTAACAAAACATAATAATAAGTAGGCACTTAGCGGTTGAAGGGCGTACTAGGGGCCGGATTTTTCTATCGCATACAGCTCTTAAATGCGAAGCTTAAGGTTTCCTCAATTTTCTTTTTATTTAAGCATCGCCCTATCGATGGAGTCGTTAATTCACTATAGGAGGAGTCCGCGGCCTCAGGGCGCTGATAGGCAAGAGCAAACGGTGTCAGGAGATCATAGTTGACCCAACCGTTCAGCACCAAACGAGTCCCCAGAAAGCCTATAGTCTTTATTACAGCTCATATTTATGCAGCCTTACAAGTAGGTACAGTGAAGTGAATTAGCTCACAACTCCACCCGAGCATTCCTTCTCTGGTGGTTGTCTACAAACGCCCCAAACACTGGCGCTAAACGATTAATACCATCTACACCACACGAAAATATACTGCTGACATACCACCTAAATGATAAACTTCTCATCCCTCTAAGGTACTCACTAAAGCCAATTAGACAAGTCAGCGCGGGCTTCGAACAGTGTCCCGCAGCAGCTCGGCCATAACAGCCACAATAGACCCAGAATTCATCACACTGTGTAAATTCTGTGGCAGTGGCGCTGACCTATTTAGAAAAAGTTTATTCACACTATGTACAGAAAACGAAGGTATCATAACATTCCAGTAATAGGGCGCATACACTTCGGAACTTCTATGTACCACGACCAACATCACTACGTGGCAACGAAGACATCCTTGCTCTGATATACATGACACTGTTGGCATACATGTACACAAGAACTCATTGCAACATACAATGGTAGAACGATGCAATATATGCAATGAAACTTGACATATGTTAGTCCTGCTAGTCTAACAAAAGCATCGCCCAAATATCCCAGCCGGCGTAGGAGGGGGGAGAAAAGCCTTTGTCTTGTCCAGCTCGCGAGAAGCAGTGGAGTCTTGTGGATCAGTCACGGGTTGCAGCTCAATACAACAGCGTCCAAAAATAAGGATCCACCTTCACCCTAGCACCAGTTATATAATTTGCTGTTATGAATGTGTCATTAATAAATAACTATTTAATTCGTGACTGCATCAGCTTCTGTAATACCTAAAAAGAAAATACCACATTCTCGCTTTCCAATAAATAATATACGTGTAAGCAGTAGAGCTCACAACAAGGGTTTACACCGTGTTTGCTAATTATAGCTTAAAGGATGTGAAGGGAAAGTAGGAAAAGTAATGCTGAAGCAGTAATTTTTAATTTTCACGAAATGGCATTGCATGACCTCAGAATAAATTTCTTTTGCACGCAGACCAAAAGTGAAGGCCATTTCAAATGATGGACTTTTAATACTATGTAAATACCTAAAATATGTATCTTTACATTTCATTTGCGTGCTTCGTTTACTATGCATTGTACACATGTACATCTATTTTAGTAACAATTTTTTGTGTGTCTGTGTTTGTCGTGTTCCGTGTACATATGTAAACATATCCTTTTTGCAATAATTTTTGGTGGGGTTTGTGGGTGTTCTGTTCCATTGCGATGTTCAGTTGGATCGCTACCATTATCACTGCCTGGGTGTAATCATCGATGATTGCATTTTTTGGCGCCATGCTGTTAAATCTGTGAGGCGAAAATCACTGTCCTTGTTCAAGTATGTAGCCGCCTTGACTGATAGGGGTGAGGGCGTTGATCAGAAGACGGCACTATATGTTTACTAATCAGCTGTACTCTCTTGCGTGACGTGTGCCTTGCCGGTCTTGAATGTACCGCCTGCTTTAATGTCGCCGCTGGAACGGAATCATCGCGTTGCCCTCCGAGTACTGTTTGGTTTATCTCGTGAAGCACAATCCACCCCACTACTGACTGAAGCACGCTAGTTGTCACTAAGGCTGCAAGTTGACGCGAGAGCGTTACATCATATTGAGCGTCTGAACCGAGCCCCACATGGCAAGACACTCCTTAGCCCTTTCAGACGCCACTCGCTATTTCCATCTAAAAAAATATTTTGTGTGTTTCAACTCTCTTTATTTGACCAAATAAGATGAACTGACAGGCTTCGTACAAAAGTACAAGCGCAGTTTATTTTTTTGCAGTCATGTACACAATTGTGTACATAGCGTCATAGAGGTCAAGAAACAGGAAAAAGTCTTTCAAGTGTGAAATTTGTAGTAGCAGTTACGATCCTTGGTCATGCAGAGCGGCACTTCACATTTCTTGCAAAAAACTCTTGATCTTCATTTGCAACCTTCATAATTGCATCTAGAAGGAAGCGTTTGGTCCCGAGATTCTGGCCAATGATCCGTTCCATCGTAGCGTGCATGTTCCTCTCCTCAGGAACATCCGCGGGTTCGACTTCGTAGGAAGGCCTTCCCCGCTTTCTTGTGTTTGGTACGCTGCTAATGAGAGCCTCAGCGATTTGCAGACGGAAGTGCAGAAGATCAAGCAGCTTTGATCGCCGTGTGTGTGCATTCTCACGCAAATACTCCATTCAAGCATTACAGAACGCTAGGTCTACAAAATGAAGTACCTCCCTCAGCGTCCGTTTCTTTGACCTGATCTTGGTGCGGTACAAGCTCAAGAGAAAGTCCATCTTGTCCATGCCTTCCATACTTCGATTGTACTTGGCGATGACCTCCGGTTGCTTCACTAATATGTGTTCACGCTTAGTTTTGTCCCACCTCCTGACATCCTCTTCATTACCAATGCCAACAAAGTTGGACGCGACCGACACATCATTGTTGTCTTTCCAGATCACTACTACAACATCATCACTTTTGACGTATTCAGCAGAGTATCCCCGCGGCTGTTTCTTGATCACCTTTTTGGATTCAAGAAGGCACTTTCCCAGCCTATTTTTTCGCGCAGTTCCAGCTGCCATAATTCCGTGCTCTTGTAGCTGGCGAAGGAGAGGCACTGATGTAAAGTAGTTATCAAAGTAAAGTTGGTAATTGCATCCATAAGAAATTCTTTTAGATAGATGCAAGACAACTCCAGAACAAAGACTGTATTCTTTCTTCAAGTCGGCGGGAATCGTGTTTTCCCCCTGGTATATTGCAAAGTCGTAGAGTAAACCACTGCTACCACACAGAGCAAACACTTTTATGCCCCAGGGAGATGGCTTGCCTTTCACATACTGCTTTATGGAAAGCTGGCCTTTAAAAAGGATCATTTGCTCTTCGACTGAGCATTCCTGTTCAAGAGCCAGCTCCAAGCATCGATTTCGTATGAGCTCCAGAAATGGACGCACTTTCCACAGGCGATCTTCACTGTCAAATCCAGAATCTTCTAGAACAATGTGAAGATTATTTCGAAGCTTGAAAAAGCGCTTCTCCGTCATAGTTTCGCTGATGAGAGGAACCTTCATCATTGGGTTCCAATACAGCCTTACCCGAGGTAAGTGAACGACGCCCATCAGGATATGCATACCGAACAGCTTTCTCATTTCAGTGGCTGTGGTACTCACATTATGCAGAGTTGTTTTCACACTATATTGATTCGTGTTTTCTGCTATTACTCTGAAAATGGACTCGAGCACGTACCTCGAAAAGTACGTGTATGGCGTACAAGTTTCATCCGCCTTTGGTGGGCACTCGTTGTGACCGCTGAAGTCGATGTCTGATGGGGGCGCGTAAACTTCCTTTTCCACTGAAAGTTCTTCGGTACGTTGTCTTCAACACGTATTTCTTTCAAAGGAGACCTGTCGCTCCCGTCTTCGCCTTTAGTGGAACTCGGCGTGTCACAATTTTCCGGCGAAACATCTTCCTGTGGAATGTCGTCTTCATCGTCGCTTTCACTGATATCAGACACATTCCCGGAAGCAATCTTCTCTAGTAGTCTGTCGGCTGTTTCTTTGGTTGCATGATGCGACTTTGTTTTGTAAGAAGTCGCACAAGGCAAGCCGAAAAAATCTGAAAAATAGCAGTGACGTACGCGGTTAGACAGCAATTAGCGTGTGGCCCTCTTTTCTTCCACTATCACGCTTTGTACACAATTGTGACCATGCACTAAATGCTCCGCTGGCAATGCAGTCTTTTCCGTAACGCTGAGTATTTCCAGATACGCACATTTTCGTGTATAAGACACGGTTACCATATTTTTTTAGAGCCACATGACCTTTAATAAAAGCAGGAAAAATTATCGAGGGAGCTCACCTGTGGAAGCCGTCGCGTGCGCCGCCATGTTGTTTGTTTATGGTCATAATTCCTTTATTATCCGGCAGATGGCCCTCTAAACTTCAGTGTTGCCACATGAGAGACACACAAATCAACCAAAGTTATTGAAAACCTTTATGTTTTTATTTTTTTTTCGTAAAACCGTAAAAATCAAATGTACACAATTGTGTACATAGCGTCTGAAAGGGTTAACAGGCTGTTACTGCGCCCACTTTCTCGGATGGGTAAAATGGCGGCTTTGCTCATTGACATTACTGGCAATGGCGGCGAAACTATTGAGTTGCCAACATCGACAGGGCACAGCCCATGTGCCTTCCTTACCCATCTGTCAATTCCAGGAATACGCAAATAGTGTGACCAACCTGTTTCGGAACTGTACCAATTAGCCCATTCTCACTTATTTGAAAACTTTGAAGACTATGCGAAAGTATTTACAGACGCTTCTGTACGCAGCGATGGCCTGAGCGCTTCTGAAGCTTTCTTCTGCCCATCAACCGATATCAGGCGGTTGCTTAAAAGAGCACACCCCTCATCGTCAGTGACGGCCGAGCTAGTAGCGATTGATGTCGCCCTTAAGTACGTACAAGAATGGTTACCAGCATCGAAGGTTGTCATCCTCACCGACTCTCGTGGTGCCCTTAGCAGACTCGCCAGCAAGGAGACCAACAGGCCTATTCTGAGCAGCATCATGGAATCCATTAACAATATTCTGTCCCGTGGAGTATGCCTAGCTCCACATGGGTACCTTCTCACGTGGGTATTTCGGGCAATGAAGAAGCGGATCGCTTTGCTTCGTCAAGCAACCATGATGGCTGTGACTGTCCAAGAATTCTACGCGGGATGGACAACGCTCGTCTGCTTATACGCCAACACCTCCTAAAGCAGCACCAAGACCAGCGTGTGGCGAATGAATCGTTCCCTCCCCGTGTTCGTGGCCGTGGCTTGCCTCGTAGTTCCCGAGCACTGTGGGCGAGCAGTGGGCGCTGTGCTGGTGTGTGAAAAATTACACCGTCAAGGGCATGTGGACAGTCCGTTGTGCGCAGCTTGTGGCTCCTGCGAAACACTTGAGCATCTTGTAGTGCACTGTCCCACATTTTCTACGTAGCGGTCTTTGCTGATTAAGCAATATAAGTTCCTAGGACTTGACTGAGCGAGCTTAGACGACTAACTCTTTCCGAGTGGCAGTGCTTCGAGACGCGACCAGGCCCACCGAGCTCTCCTTACATTTATGAACCAAACGGATTTGGCCACCCGTTTATAGACGGTGTTTTTTTCCTTTTTAATATTTTTATCTGTTTCTTACTGATACTCATCGAAATCTTCGTTTTTTTCTTACGTCATCTTCTTTCTTCTTTATCTCCTCTAATCTTTGTTTCCCCTGTTTCTTCCCTCCTCCCGAAAGAGTGAGCAGGCGTTGTGCCCATCCAGGTGGCAGTTTCCAGCTTGCTCACTCCCTCTTTCCTCTGTGTCCTTGTGTATCTGTGTATAATAGTAATAATAATAATAATAATAATAATAATAATAATAATAATAATAATAATAATAAGTAATAATAATAATAATAATAATAATAATAATAATAATAATAATAATAATCATAATAATAATAATAATAATAATACTAATAATATATATAATAATAATAATAAAGAATTATTATTATTATTATTATTATTATTATTATTATTATTATTATTATTATTACGTTGGACTGTTGTTTGGTGTTAACTGTTCGAGAAAATAAATTTCTCTAAACCAGGTCACACGGCTCTATTGACAGCGCTGTGGTGCTGCGTTCACAGAACGGCTTTATGTCCCTCCTTAGTAGAGTACAGAGTACTCGAAATCATTAAAGTAGTTTTTCTAAACACGTGGGTACAAATCATTTTTCTACCAACGTGGTGCTAAGCAGCACCCGTTTAGTCAATATGTATGATTTCATTTGTAACAAATTGTTTTAATGGATCTATTGTATCGATATAGCATTGTATTATTAATGATATCGCCTTGAGTTATCGTGTACATGTAAGCCAACATTGTCATCGGTATTTCTTCACTATAACGTAGTGCTGGTTGTCGTGGTACATAGATGTGCCGAAGAGTATGTGCCTTTATTACTGGAATGTTATGAAACCTTTGTTTTCTGTACATAGTGTAAATAAACTTTTTCAAACAGTCATACCAGCGTAATGTTTGTCGATACGGCCTCGTTAAGTGTGAGGCCCAAGGAACGAATTTCAGCTCTCTCAAAGTAGAGTAACGAGGACTCGGAATTGTTAACCACATTTTATAACCACACAGACTCCCAATTACATTCCCCTAGTGAGATACACATGCTGCTCCAAATCGTACAGGTTTGTCCCAAACACTGGTGCTCATATTTGACCACCCTGTGTAATAAATGATGGCATGTTTTATACACACAGTTGTACTGAATGTTCGGAGCACCCAATCCCAGTTGACGTTCTAGAAGTGGATTCACAACCCCGAAATGTAGTCAGAAAAAAGTGGCAGCTTTCTCAGAGTAGAGTACGTTTTACTATATGTTGTTTACAAGTATTTTTTTATTATTACTCACAGAGTAACGCTGCAGATCAAAATTCTATGAAACAGTTCATTGCTTTTAAACAGCACGGACGTGATTTTAGTATTAGCTTACACACAGAGATAAATAGTTTTTGTACCTAAACAATGCGTCAGCAACGTTATAATACAGCGCTACACAAGTAATACTCTCTTTCAACTGGCCTACCACGTTGGCACGCGTAGGATAGCGAAGCAGACATGCTGGATCGATTAACTTCCCTACATTTCCCTCTCCACAATTTCTTACCTTTTCATCATAGCATGTTTTTACATATAGGCACCGTACACTGACCAGAAGGAGCGGCGTGGCTTGCCCCGCACCGTCCCGAGTTCAGTGACATTGGCCGTTAGGGGTACCTAGAAAGCAGACGTGCGCACGGGCCTCCTGTGTAACCCGGCCACTATATGCCCACTGATGCATACAGGAAGGGGCCCACATGGCGTTCTCTTTTGACCGACCCCGTCACATATACTCGGTGACAACTTTAAGTGGCAGCACAGCCATGCCTACGAAGCCCGAGCGCGCCCTTTCTTACTATGCTTGTGTATGTAGTCTACGAACGCCAACTTTTGTGTACTGCGTAGCCCAATAGAAAATATAAAAAGAAAGGATGTATATTATATAGTCAAGACTATTCCCATAATCATTAGGAAGCATCACCTGTGGAGGTTTTTTTGTTCATTGCTGTTTCTAGTTTTCTGGTTTTCTTGTGCCATTTTTCCTTTTCTTTGTGCCGATAAACAACGCTGGCGTAGCTCGGTTGCAGCAAGTTCGCATCGAAGCGTGACACAGGTGACCTGCCAGTCTTAAGCAGCACCAGCTGCTTGAAGAAAAATTGCGATTGGAAACTGTACGTAAAAACAATGACGCTTTTGTTAAATTGTGTTGCATATGCGTGATCGGTGTTTCGGCCACCGAATATTATTGACACAAAAACACCGAAGATCGCATACCATAACACCGCTCCCGTCTGCGTCTGCGGAGGGAGTCGTTCCTTGCGCTTTGACGGGGTAACAGACGCGCTCATGTGCATTATTACCCTGTTGACCGTGCAAGAACAGCGTTCTTGGCAGAGTAAAGATTGCGTTTCACTCGATTGAATTTACCAAGGTCAAGCGCCCGGTCATGACTGATTCTTGCCAAGATTTCCGCTTCCTATTTTTGCCTTCGCGTCCTCTAAAAAATAATACGAGCGTCTCGAGAAGAGTATTGTGTCTCTAAAAGGAGGAATACAATGATGCCGACCAAGTATGCACTGAATTTAGGAGGGGGTTTCTTGGCGTTACGGTGTTCTAGTCGCCCAGTGCCTGCTCGGCCGTATGTTTAATTTTTTCTCAGATAAATCTCAACACTTCAAAAATGCTTTGTGTTCTTTTCCTTGAAAATTGAACATTTGATTCATTGTTCTTCCAAAAAATGTAAGATATATTGCGTGGTGGTTCGAAAAAGTACATGTCGAATGCACTTGCGAAACTGAAAGCGAAATCGCAGAAAAACGAACTATTGGCGTAGTAACACATGTGCAGAAGATCCGCCCTCGTAGCTTTGGCTGTGCTTCCACAAAAAGTTGTCGCCGAGTATAGTTGCTTGTTTAATCGGCTAGGCTTTGCGTGCTCGAACTGCAGTCAGTTTGGAAAACTAGACTGCACGGTGCCTACTGGGTACTGTACTTCTACACGAGTTCACACGTAGAACACTTCCCATATCATTTTCTTTCTTTGATACTTCAGTTGAAGCTCTTCAAGACACCTCCAATACAGGCTCACACTCGGCTGGCACTATTTCAGAGAAGGTCGGCGGGGATCTTTTGGGATACCGCAGCCTCCATCGCACGCTGTATGAGTCGGCGTTGGTCTTCTGGCTCGGAAGTACGCAAGAGAGACTCCCATGGCTATGGGGTGTTTGGGGTGTCTATGTTGTAATGAGTACACGTCCACACCATATGTATGAGTGTCGCCAGATATGAGCAATGTTTGCACCTCGGCGCTATCGCATTGGACTGCTTCATTCAATTTCTGGGAGAAATAAAAATATTGCCAACACCACTCGGCTGGGACGAGCACTTAAAGAACAATAAAAGTCAACCAGGATAATCTTGAAGTTATAAATTTTGGTCACGAAACTTCAAGCGTCCAGAAGCAATCCATAAACAAGACTTTCACACACGACATCGGGATGTCGCCCATTAGCCCAGCTCCACATCCACTACCCAACATTGACAGAAGAGTGCGTAGGCATCCTCGAAGTTTGCAGATACGCCCCATACATGCGCCCTTTCTCCACCAACATGACACGTGCGTGACGGCCACAGTGGCAGGCGCCTTGCCCGGGTGGAGCCACTGGCGCGGCACTATGGGAACAAACCCAGATTTTTCTACGTGGACGCCTCCGGCACTCACCACGAGAGGTGGTACATGGCAGCAGTCGTCCATAAAAACACCGCAGTTAATAGCTTAACATTCAGAGCTCAAAACAAAACATATGTGGAAGAAGTCATCTTCGCGCTAGTCGCTGCAGACATGGCCTCACGTGTCCTCATCACCGACTCGAGAGGGGGCCTGCAGTAACATTGAGCAGGGGTGCATTCCTCATCTCGCGTATTGCATTTTTCAACGTAGCAATTGCATCGGGGTCCACGCGTTCCATAGCATAATATGAGATCCAGCTCACATGGGCCTCGAAGGCAATGCCACGGCTGACGCCGCTGTCCGCATGTCCACTCTCCGGGCAACGCCTTTCGACCATCCCGTAATAAATCAAGAACCCAATACGGGCTTCAGTTTTCAAGAGATTATTCGACTCTACCATTTCGGCCATGCACTTTATCCTGAGCCCTGTAAGGGCCTCTCAAAGTCAGAGGAGCGCACACTCTTCCAGAAACCTTTACACCACTGCACTGCTGGCCCGGCAGTACAAAAACATTTTGATCCTTACTGTGCAGCGAAATGCCCACTCTGCGGAGACGTCTTCGGCCATTTTCCACATGGTGTGGGCATGCTAACCAACACTGAAACTAGCCATAAAAGCACACACCATTCGCGAGGACTGGTTGACGGCCTTGCTCGGCTGCTGCGACTAGGCGAGCTAGAAGACCCTGGTCGACAGAGCTCGCGTTGCGGTGGTCTCCAAAGAGCTTCTATATGTACGAGCTCATCTAGTGATTGTGAGGGGTGGCCCCTTCTGAGCCTCCTCAAACTTACTCGCAGTGCAGCTGAATTAATTGTTTTTCAAGCAAGAAAACTTTCGTTGTAGTTTATTCAACATTGAGCCCCATGTATGAAACATGGTATATACGCCACATCGAAACACTGACACATTTATTTGAAAAACATTTCCGGTGATAAAACGAGAGTCATTCAAAGCACTCTTATGCCGGCTTTAAAAGGGTATTTGGCAAAAAATGTGCAGCAAACCATAATTTAACCACTCCGACACAGAAGTTTTATTATTTAATTTATTTGTTTTCGTTCTTTATTTGCAGTCATGCACAAGACCATGATTTTTTGCTCACAACCAACGAATCTTACGCCGACAACAACGCCGATGGTGGACTTTCTGTAAAACGACATTTGAACGCTATCACGTTAAAAAAGCATTTCGAGGGAAGGCGCCTGTTGATGTTGAGAAGGAAAGTGTAACAGTTTATGTGCGATTCAGGCCAAGTGATTAGAATCAAATTGTTTATAAGCGCGTTGTTTTACCAAACATTATAAGGGCAAACTTTTGTTTTTTCCTCGTGTTTGGTTCAGTGTTCTTTCATCACGTATTTAGGGTTTGAGTGCCAATCAAACGAAAGGCGCACCACGAATTAGCTGCCGAGTAGCACGCGGGGTGACCTACTCTCAGGACATCTTTCACGTAGGGGCCGATGACTTTTAGCACATTTTGTCTTGTCACCGTATTGAGACCTCCCATGTTAATAAAGAAAAACAATTAAAAGAGAACCACGTTTTCTTTCACGAATAATGTTCTGCTTGCATGACAGTGCACTTACGAACAGCAGCTCTCTTTGTTTTCAGTAAATCTTGCAGCTTAAGTTCACTGTTAAGGGTTTTTCTTATATGAAGCTGATGAAACTAGGAAGCGCGGCGGGTCTAGTGCCTCGTAAACGTGACCTCACTTTTTTCCCCGTAGAGCACATCTTCATCTTAGTATCCTTGTCACGAATCGAGAAGACGAAAGAAAGAAGTGGCCCGGGAAGGCACGGTGAACAACGCAGTGCTGTCTCTGATATCTCCAAGACACTGCGATTTAGGAAGCAAATAAGGATGAAAGGAAAGACGATCTAGCTACAAATGTCTGCTTCAGGTGAATTGCATTTCTACCGGCTTTCCCCAGAGAAACGACCGCCATAAGCGTAGCCTCTGGGAGGGAGCTCTAAATGACTTAGGAATTGCAGTCTCTCTCGAGGAATCGTCCCTGCACTTTTTTTGCGATCCAGTATAGTTTCAACAGTGGGAAAAACAAAGAAGCTGTTCTTAGAAGAAAGTAAATACCTATCTACGTAAGCACACGTACTTTTCGAAAAATGAGTGTGACGTTGGTGGAGTGAAAGATGAACCGCACATTTGAAAAACACCAATGGTACACCCTGTGTGATGAATGAGTGAGCGTTTGGCGTCCAAAAACACCAAACGAAAAACGCAAACCAAAAAAGATGACGAAGGTGACTCGTGATCATAGGACATGTGAGCACGAACAGTTTGTCCAATGAAAATCCTCCACGAAGATTGACGAAAAAACCACGAGTGCAGCATTCGAGGACGTCAGAGTGGCGGCTAGCGGAAATCCCGCGTCGATGTCACTGCGTGCTCCCACCTGGATAGAGAGTTTCTTCTCGTCGTCTGGCGATGACCAGACAAGCCAAGCGCCTCTAGCCGCGTGTCCAGCTGCGTCTCCAGTGCGTCTCCATAACATTTAAGAATGAAGCTCTTCTTAGTCTCACCTTGTATTGCATGAGGCGTAACCAGCAGGATCTCCCAAACAGCATAATAGATGGCGCTGGTCCAATAGAAGTGTGTGCAATGGTATGGACGGACGCATGGACGGACACATGAATGGTCCAACGGACGGACGAACGAACGAACGAACGAACGCATGCTCGCACGCACGCACGCACGCACGGACGGACGGACGGATGGACGGACGGACGGATGGATGGATGCATGGACGCACAGACAGATGCATGGACGGATGCACAGACGAGCACACAGATGAACAAATGACGGATGGATGGACAGACGCTTCACCCCACTCACTTAACTCAATCAATCAATAATTCATTCAATCAATCAATCAATCAATCAATCAATAAATATATCATAATTGAGTGGCAGCGTACACATTGACATGTAAAGAGAGAGTAGGCTAAAAGACATACTAGTGCGTGATAAGGTGCCATCACCGACCTCAGTCAATAAGGCACACAAGGAGCAGCAATTTACATACGTGAAAATACTATTAAACAAAGAAGTAGTGCCAACATCACAGTTTTCATAACCGCTCATAAATCTTCGTTAGAGAAACACGGGTGGTTCTAGGCATGTCTGCAAGACCTAATTTATAGTAATGGTGTAGTGTAATATTTTTTTCACACAAAAAACAATGGATGTGTAGAAATGCCTCCACTTCCTAAATAACAACCATGTAATTACAACAAACTAAATTAAAATGTGACAGATATTTATACCTGCCAAGTTTTAACAAAAAAAGCCTGTGTGATTTAATAGGGAAAGGAAAATTATGTTTTAGCATTACTAGATATGAGTGTACTTTCCTTTTAAACGCAACGACTGAGCGGCTTTCTTTCACTATGGTGGTAACTGCGGGGTGTGCATTAAACAGTTCAAGTATAATATTCTGTAGCCTTCGTGTACAGTAGTTTGTTTGTATTCATTCGCTGCGGTGTGTTATGCGTCTTGAGCTGTATTGATTCTGTCTTCAACAATAAGCATCGTGGAATGCGACCGCAATAGATTTCAAATCACCACACATGATCTTCGATATTTTTTTTTGGTTACGGCGTTCTCAAGCGCTAATATGTTGTTTAGGGAAAGAGTGGGGTAGAATGCTTCCTAGAATTAACCCCTTCGATTATTCGTACTATTCTTTTCTGTAGTATATGAATGCATTAGTTGTTTGTCTTAGTAGTCTTACGCAATATAAATAAACAATATAGGAGATGCAATTATAATAAAGAGTAATATATTTGCTTCGTTATTCAAATATGTAAAAAATAACATCTGATTTTTCCGTTTACCCCAATTTATCGCAAAAGACTAGTGGGTACATTGTTTACATAATATGTCCAGTCAAGAGTTTCATGAAAAATAGTACCAATAAACTTTTGGCACGGAACCCACTCAATCAAATCCTCTGGAAATTTTACTTCAATGACCTGGGGTATAGATTTGTTTTTTTCTTGCCGAAGAATAACGTACTTTCTTTTTTTGGTGTTTAGTTCAAGCTTATTTGCTGTTAAATATACTGCATAACTCACTCCGTGGATATCCTGTCATTGTTTTCTTACACCGTGGTCCCTATGCTAAGCCTACCGAACGCCGAAAGGTCGCTGACCTCAACTCGCCTTACGCTTTCTTCCTTCTTCATGAGTAAGCGTCTCTTCTGCATCTGTGCCGTCGCCGTCTGCGTGATTGTGTCGATGCCTTGCTAGCTAAGCCACAACTGCGAGCACTGCGTCCGGCAATATGGTGAAATGTTTTATTCTCCACTAAGCCTTTATTTGCATACACCACGATGTAAGAAATTTTTTATCTTTCTTGGGGACCTTCGACGCCAAAATTTTGTCTGTCTGTACATTTGTCCGTTTGCACGCGATAACGATCCCCCCCTGACGGCACTTAACGATACCTCAAACGGGTAACTCTATCCGCAGCGCCCACCAATATTTCTCAAGTTTTGGGTTCATACTTGTTCAATTGTCAATTAAAAGCAATTATTACGCACATCTGAGGCACCATAACAACACCTCGATGTTTTGTATGTGTGCCTTTTTACTAGAACGGACAAACGTAAGTAATTCTAAGGACCTTAGCGTTATAACGCTGCGCTGACAGTGCACGTGGTGCTCAAAAAGGCAGATGTTTCACACTCTTTGCCAAGACGACATGGTTGTGGCACCTGCCCATCGCTTTGCGTTCCACACCTTATTGCCTCCGATACAAGTACGCATCATTCCCCACGGGCACACACGCCTTCCTCCGTTTTCGAAAATAACTGACAGATGGCGCTCATGTCTAACGTGCCTCGATGCGCTCGTTCGCTTCCGCAACACGGATCGAGACTCTCTGACACAGCACTTCAAGAATGCAATTAACCTATTCTCTCACGCAGAACATCAAATTAACGTTTTGTTCGCTCTCTCTACACTGAAGACTATCGTCTGAAGACTATCGTAGTGAAACACGCAGATGTGGGGCTAAATTTAAGTACACTCTAAGCCAAAAATGGCCAAAATGGGAGCAACGGCTGTTTTTACTCCTTCAGACCGACAGTTACTCTCCAAAAGACCAAGCGGAACAAGATGGCCGACTTGTTCGAGAATGGGGGAGCAACTGTATTCATCTTAAGTTTGTAAGGGAGCAACGGAAGGAGGAACCGCTGTAAATGCTCTCGTCACGCAACGGTTACTCCCCGGCAGGACACCGCACACAAATATGCATGCCGCCCACATTGATATTCATGGGCGAGATTATTGTTTGTTCTGTGTGCCAAACTTCACCAAACCAAAACAGTGATTTATTTTAGCATCCGTAGATAATAAGATAGCAGCGCTGGCTGAACACAGAAGGCCTGAGAATACAGTACGACAAATACCTAACACACGCAGCAGCAGAATGGAGAGTTGGCACGTCAAAGCGGACCGAACGCCGAAACACGTGCAAACAACGATAAAAAAAGCCTAGACACGCCGTTCATCCGCGAAGTAAGGGCGTCAAAGTCGATCAAGCACCGAAACACGTGCATAAGGAGCCCCCCCCCCCCCCGCCCCCGCCCAGATATATCGGAGAAGAAAAAAAAAAAAAGCGGACCCAGACGCGCTTCTCATCAGCCATGACACTTAGTAGCACGCTTCACCGTGTAGTTTGAGGGCAGAATGACAAATCTGCGCCATCTGCGCCCGCACGACAAGTGTGGCGCTAGCGTAGCAAACGATGTAAGTTACAAAGTAATTTTTATTCAGTGTTTATGTTGACTAGCACTAAATAAAAATTACACTCAACTTTTTATATTTATTTATGAGTTTTAGTGTATCCAGTTTTTTTTAATAATTGTATTAGGAGAACACACTGAAATTATTGCGCTGACGCCTGTGCTGCCACTGCTCGACGTTTTTTTTTTTCGGCGCAACTAGGTTCGCGTTCGCACTACTTACTCATTTTCATATGGTCTGTGGTTGGGCGAGCACATGGACGTGCGAGCTTGTGAGCTATGTTTTGATCGTGTGTGTGTGTCGCAGATTTGCGTTTCTACTTATTCGTGATGAAGGTTAGTGTATATTTATCTTTATGGAGCGCGAAGTAGTTGTGGATTTTGCTGCTGGGTGGAACAAACACATCGTAAAACACGTCTTCAGCTATCTGCAAGCCTGTTCGCTCGTCGGACAAAGGACTGTGCATGCATCAGCGTGCAGGTGAGTGGCATTTCCAGCAACATTTAATGCTCTTACAATACATTGTTGAGTGGTTGCGCTATTGAAAGAGAAATGATTTGCTCTTATTCACCGTATCCATGCTAGCCGTATCGGACTAAATTAACTCTATTACCGCCTGCATACCGTCTTGCTTCCCCTGTCACCACTGCAGTGCCAGTGTACTTTTGCAGTTAAAGTTCATTTCCGCAACACTACCTTGCTTGAAAAAACATTGGGGCGGGGTTGTAGCTGCATTCATACTGGCACTTTTCTACCATTGGCTTTATGTAATGTTAACGGCTGAGTGTTGGGGCCTTGGGCCGCATTTTTAGAGATGTAAAGTGTATGTAAATCAGTAAGTGAACAAATCATTGTCGCATCACTTCACTGGCATAGCCAGTCGGTTGCGCACAGAATTTTTTTAGGCCGGGCGTAGGGAGCCCAAATTGACGACCATATTCGCTTGCCCGGCCTATTCAGATAAGCGGACCCCCCCCCCCCCTCCCCGCACGCCTAAAAAAAAAAAATCTGCCCACATCCACTGCATCACTTGCTTCACCTCTGCGCTGAACGTACTATTTTATAAGCGAGCCATCAAGCGAGCAGTTTACATATTGACAGAACAATTGGAGGAGGAATGA